>JAFREQ010000249.1:0-110228 GCA_025331565.1 Holacanthus passer | reverse complement strand
TAAATAAGTTTTTTTCTCCCCTGTAATTTCTGTTGTGCAGAGTCGGTAAACATTTGTTCTCTTTATCTGTAGGGTCCTGTTATGCCTGGCAGCCATTCTGTGGAGAGATTTGTCATAGAAGAAAACCTGCACTGTATCATCAAGACTCACTGGAAAGAGAGGAAAACATGGTGGGTAACAAGCTCAGTCACTTTTCAGTTTTGTCTGAATGTTGAACATTGACTCAAATATTTTAATGTTTCTGATTTTTCCCTCTTTACCTTTCAGCGCTGCTCAGTTACTTAGCTATCCAGGGAAAAATAAGATTCCACTCAACTATCACATCGTGGAGGTAAAACTTTGACAAACCACATGCTGAGTAATACGAATTATTAGATTACAATTAAAAGCTGGTTTAAAATATTTATCCCCAGTATTTGTGTTTTTTTTCAGGTGATCTTTGGAGAACTTTTCCAGCTGCCCATTCCGCCTCACATCGACGTCATGTACACCACACTGCTAATTGAGCTCTGCAAACTGCAGCCAGGATCTTTGCCACAAGTTGTATCCTTGACTGTCTGTGTCAATACATCTTTCCAAAATGCTCAGATGTTTCTGAACCTTATCAGAACTCTGTTCAGAGGATTCGCTGTTTACTGCAGTTCTCAAAAACACATAGTTGAACATGTTATTCTCATTGAGCCAAATGTGGATTTTAAATGTTTTACTTCAAGATAATTCATTGATTAAAAAGCAGAATCAGCCGAGTGTTTAAACAAGAACCAACATCTCTCCACTGTACAAAGACGTTGCCTTAACAGCTGCCTGTCAGTTGGCCCAAGCCACAGAGATGCTGTACATGAGACTGGACACCATGAACACCACCTGCATAGACAGGTAATTAAACTGCACGTCAGCTTTTACTTGACAAGCAAAAAACTTCACTGCAGTAGTTTCTCTCTGATTTAACATCGTCATCCTGTCTCTCTGTTTCCAGGCTAATCAACTGGTTTTCTCACCATTTGAGCAACTTCCAGTTTCGATGGAGCTGGGATGACTGGTGAGTGAATCTGGGATGGAGAGAAAGAGCCTCTATAGCAGCAACATATTTTTTAAATTGGCAAATAAGCACCCTGCACAGCTGACAGTATGAACACGTGTCCTCTGTAAAGGTCTGACTGCTTGACTGTGGATCTAGAGAAGCCCAAACCCAAGTTTGTCAAAGAGGTTCTGGAGAAGTGCATGAGGTATGCTTCAGTTTAAATACTTTTAAATGTGAATTCTTCCTCTCTCTCATATTATTAAGATGAAGATGAATTTAGAAGCAATGTATCTGTGGTAATATGTCAGAGGAGATCGGGAAAAGGTCAGAAGTGAGACATTAAAGTTCACTTTCACAGTTTTCCCAGTATTTTCTCTAATTAGTGGAGTTTTCATGTGTTTCCCCTTGAAGAAGTTTTTCATGTTTTTCCATCGTTTCGCTCTGAAAAAATATATTTCTGTGATCCTTTAATCTAGAAAGCGTCTCTTTGCACTAAAGTCGTCTGTTTGCTCTTTTCCCTGCAGACTCTCGTACCATCAGCGGATAGTGGACATCGTCCCGCCGACCTTCTCAGCGCTCATCCCAGCTGAACCCACTTTTATCTACAAATACGAAGATGAGAGCGCTTGTAAGCACATGTCTGATCTTTATTTATATTTATCTACCTCCTGAGCCAGCTAATTATTCATCCTCTGTCAGCCTCATATGCATCCACATATCTCTCTGTAACTGGTGCGTGGGTTTACACATCAACTCTTCACAAAATGTTTTTCCTGCCTCACAGCTTCATTACCAGGTTACCCAGTATCCATCACTGTGGGAAACGCCATCAAGAACAGAGCGTCCAACGAAGAGATCCTGAGCATCCTCAAAGAGGTGCCCAACCCCAACCAAGAAGACGACGATGGTTTGTTTCGGTTTCTTCTTCTATTCTATTTTGATTTCTTTATCGTTGGCAGTTTTTCTGGAAGAAATCATCACATGGTCTCGCAGAGACTTAGAGCCGCTTTTTTGACTTTACTATGTGACAAAAGGAGTCTTTTCTTTATTGTCACCACTTTGTCTCTGAAATACAAAAATCTAATTTTACATGATGTATGAAAGTAGGTAAACAACCAGGGAGGAATAGGTGATGACATTTAGTCAATTGTTTGGCTCAGTCCTTCAATACTCATTGTGAAAACCATTTTGATATGAAATTGTGTTCTCACTGTTCCGGGTGGGCGGATTACACAACCTCTGTCGGTTCTCCTAAAAAAAACCTCCAATTTTCTTCTTTTAAATGACGACGACATTTAGCTTTTATCAAGCAGTTTTTTTAGATTTACTTCATTCTCTTTCCCTCCTTTTCACTCCTTTCTTTTCTTGCAGATGAAGGGGAGAGTTTCAACCCTCTGAAGGTCGACGTCTTCCTGCAGACTCTGCTCCATCTGGCTGCCAAATCATTCAGCCACTCCTTCAGTGCCCTCGGCAAGTAAGTTTAGCCACCGTGAAAAATAAACACTTTATACTTTGGCTTCATGTTTTTTTTCACCAGTTTGAAAGTGTGTCCCTCGTGTAACCCTGACCCAGTGAATAATAATAATGACCTAAGCTAAAAGTCAAGTCCGTTCTTAAAACTAGCTTCAGCTAAATGAAATTAAATTACAGTATTTAGTGCTGGGTCAAAAAAAAAAGAAAAGAAAAGAAAACTCCTTAAGTTCCCCAACAAGATTTAGCAATTCGTCCACTCCTCATGAGCCTCACCTGCGTCTAATCCCTGCAGGTTCCATGAGATCCTGAAGAACCTGACAGACACCGACGAGGGGAAGCTGCACATCCTCAAGGTGGTTTATGAAGTGTGGAGAAATCACCCGCAGGTACAAACAACACAAAGCAAGCAACCCTTCAGTTAGAGAGGCAGAGGTTCAAACCTGAAGAGCTTTTGTCATTCACTGATGGAAACGACGTGGAGGTTTGAAAACGTGTCTGTTAAATGTTGTGAAGTTGAAACTTGCATGTCTTTGCTGTATGACAGATGATCGCAGTGTTGGTGGACAAAATGATTCGGACGCAGATCGTGGACTGTGCTGCTGTCGCTAACTGGCTCTTCTCTCAGGATATGGCTCATGAGTTCACCAGGTGGGATGTGACACATCAACACATTAACATGAGGAAATATGAAGGCTTTATCTTGTACATTTTTTCCAGGACATAAAAATCGATGTTCTGTTTTTTTATATGTTGCATCTGTGTACAATGTTTTCTCTCTGCCTGTCTTTGTCTTATCCTCATCTAGACTTTTCATTTGGGAGATTCTGCACTCGACCATCCGAAAGATGGACAAACACGTCCAGAAGATCCAGCAGGAGTTGGAGGAGGCAAAGGACAAACTGGAGAAACAGCAGCATAAGAGGGTAACTTCATCTGCCACGTTATGTCTGTCATGGTCACATGACCTGATTAAAAATGTCCATTAAATGGATTCAGTTGGTTAAAGAAGGAGGGTTTAATGTTTCTGTGTGTTTGTTCGCCGTCAGAGGGACAGCGGTGACGACGAGGACATGGACAAGGCCAGCGAGGACGAGGAGGGTCAGTTGGAGGAGCAGATCGAGAGGCTACAGGAGAAGGTGGAGTCTGCTCAGAGCGAACAGAAGAACCTTTTCCTCGTCATCTTCCAGGTACTGAAGCCTGTCAGGGCGAGGAATCCTCAAGCTTAGACAAGTAGACCAGGATTTTACAAAGACACGGGAGGAAAATAATCTCTCCTAACTGTAATTTATGCTAATAAGATGGAGATATTATTACATGTTCTATGTAAAGTTTGGTGCAGCTTTAACATCCATTTGTTTGCACACCTTTACATGTTGTTTCCTCTCCCACAGCGTTTCATCATGTTGCTGACGGAGCATCTGGTTCGCTGTGAGACGGGCAGCGTGGACATCAGCACGCCCTGGTACAAAAACTGCATCGAGCGGCTGCAGCAGATCTTCCTCATGGTAAAACATTCTTACACACACACACACTCTGCAGTAGTACGTTTGACGTGTGTGTTCTCTCAATGATGTGACGTCTCTCCTCGTTCTGCAGCACCATGTGACCATCCAGCAGTACATGGGAACCCTGGAGAACCTGCTGTTCACCGCGGAGCTCGACCACCACATCCTGGCCGTCTACCAGCAGTTCTGCGCCCTCCAGCTCTGAGACACACACTCACATATTTGGATGAAATGAAATGTGTACTTGTGCTAAACCTGCACATTAGAAACTACCAGCTCTTGCATCAAGAATCTCCTCATTACATTTTTTTTTTTTAATTTGACCTCTGTTTTTTGTCGATGCCATTCAAAGCCTCAGCTGAGGACGTCTTTCAAAGTAGGAGTTCAAACAAGAGTCTGACAAACTGTCATTAATTTGCTGTAGTGTTCCTATTTGTTTTTGTTTTTTTTCTTGGTTTTCAGTTTTGTTCATTTTTACATCATGCTCGTATTCTTATGAATGGGTCTTTTTAAAACTGTCTGAGTGCAGACGGAGCTCACAGGAGAGGAGATTTCAGGTCTGCTCGGAATGATTCTGAATCTAGAGAGCGCTCTACTTTTTTATATTTGTTTTATGTGGAATTGGGAAAGAATTAAAACTCTCCAGAGTCTTTATCTGCCTTCTCCTTTGTGTCATGTCCTTTTCTTCTCCTCAGCCACTAACCACTCAGACATCTTCCTCTCTGCTTTATTCAGTTCTGATGAGGCAGATTATATGAAAATAAAAACGGTTTGGGCATCATGGGAAAAACTGGTTTTGAAACTAATCTCATATTCCCTTTAGAATTTTGAAAGCTTTAACCATCAGATGTTTTATTATTTTTTACTTTGTAACTGACAAAATAGATATTGAAATTATAACTGGTATTTTTTTTGTCAGTCAGGCCCATGTTGGTCTTTGTATAATAATAATTTCTATACAGATTGTGGTCAGTTTGCTGAAGTTTCTCCCTGAAAAAAAACCCCCGGCTACATTAACAGTAATTTAAGTGCCAGAAAATGTCATGTTCTTAATATAACAGCAGAAACCTTGTGTGAATTGTCTTCATTTAAAGGTTCAGTGTGTCAAAGGTTCCTTTTCACAGCAGATGTTTTGATTTAGAACGTTCATTTGAGGTGTTAAAGCATTAAATATGATGGTTAAATGACTGGACCTGCTGCTGGAACAGAGCCATCGTGAGCTTTCTAAATTACACCTGTGATTTTCCTGCTGTCGTAAAGAGCTGCTGAAAGTCTAGTTTCAGTGGAAAGTTGTAGTGTCATGATGGTTTAAAGACGGAGAATCAGACTCAGGAAGACAAAACTGAATACTTGAACACATTTTATTGGCATTTTAAGACATTCAAACTTTACAGAAACTCAATATTGCAGTCTTGGTGTTCAGAAACACTCAAGTGATAAAGAACTTAAAGTTGACACCTCCTGTTCCAACTGTGCGTTTAACAGATGATCAAATCTAAAAACAGTGGAGGTGAAATCAGACATTCTCTCATTGTCAGTTTACATCATTCAAGTCCTCTAGTTTTCTAAATCTTTAACAAAATACCTTGTTATCTCATATGAAAATATGAACCAATACAAAACAACAGTATTATTGGTCTTGAGTAGTGGAAGAAGTAAAAAAACACACTAAACAATTAACTGGAATATTAGAAATACAAACTCAAAGCATTAATAAGTAACACATTCAGTTCAAGTACAAATAAAAATGTGACAGTACAGAATCACTATTAGTACCTCATTTATTCAGTCTATTGCACAAAACCCACAACTGTTTCTGAGGCTTCGAGGTCTTTAGAAACTATTTTACAAAGTTGGCAGTTCTCAAGGCACTTTCACAAATTTAAGGCAATAACAAGGAGTTAAATGTCATTTTTTCCACAACAAAACGACAACCATCAATTAACAGAGATGATTAGTGGTACAACAGTCAGGAAACAGTTTGGTCACGAATTTAGAGCAGCAGAAAACCTGATAAACCTGATAAACTTAAAATATTTTATTCAGTACCTTTGATAGTTTTAGACACAGATGAACCAAAGATGATGTGACAAACTGCCCCACGAAGCCAAACTGCTGTAACTACATCTGTAGTTACAATAGTTCAAATCAAATATGACTTGCTGCTATAAGATGAATCATCTTAAAACCAAATAGTAGAAATCTAAAACAAAAGTATAAATCTTTCAACGTATTACAAAAATATATTTTTCATTTTTAGTTATGGAATGACGCTACCTGTTTGTTGTAATTGTAACTCAACATACAAAATAATGCCCCAGTGTTGCCCAAAACAAAACTATTTGAACCATAAATCTGAGGTCACCATGTCACACTGTGATCAGGCCTCCATGCTCGCAGCGTGCTCAGCGCGGGTGGAGATGCTGCTTTGTCTTGCCCTGCAAGTCGCCTGTTTCTCGGCCTCCAATCGTCTGTACCGTGTGTGGAAGAAGATCACGAAGAAGCACGTGCTCAAACAGCACAGTCCCGCCATCACCATCATGGGCACTGAGGGCGAGAAGTGTCACATTAAAAGGGTTAGTAGTTCAGTTCCCGGTAACTCAACATACACAACAGCCTCAGTTTACAAGTTTTAATGTAGCTTTAATCTAAGTAAACATTTTATCTTTAAACCACTGGCAACATATGCTGCAATAAATATATTCTCATTATGGCTATAAATGAATTAGTGCATGAAAACACACTGAGTGACTGTATGTGTGTATTACAGAGCTGTCTGTGCTCCTCATATATCTTTGCTCTGAATGGATGACAAAGAGTTTAAATGAACCAAATTAAACAGCTCATAAAGTTGCCAACACTCAAAAGAGCGGCTGCTCAACAATGACTTGGAAGTAAAAGTACACAAATGGAAACTGAAGTTAAAGTTAGTTAATGTGCAGTTTCCGTGTGCACCTTAAAATATTTTGTACTTTAATACATCTTTGAGTTGAGTTCAGTGAACTGCACACACGCAGCTCTCGCTCAGTGTTTGATTCCCTCTGAAGTTGCCTTTGTTAGACGCTCGCGGTGGCAGCACATCATGTGACCTACCCCTCCAGCTCAGGACTGCGTTCCCACACGTCGACAGAGGAGAGTCTGCGAGCGGTGTGGTTAAAGCCTGAAGTAGGATCATGAGGAGAACAGACTGAACCTGTCTGGAAAAGATTACAAGGAAAACAGTCGTGACTAACATGAATTTCACAGAAAGAGCCGAGAAGAAGTCCAGGAACTGATGAGGGTCTATTTTTTATAATATATGAAATCTGGGTGGAAATTGGATTTTAAAAACACCATCTGCAGCACAAACATCGACTTTTTTACTTACTTTAAAAGGGACTGTGGTGCATAATCAACAGCTCATTTGCATTTTCTAGCCATTTTACATTTACATTTTTATTACAAGAAACATTCTGAACTGTGCTGGCTGCAAAGGGAAATCATTAAACTGCTGTAAAGCAGAAACACAGACGTTATCCCAACATGTCTGTGTTCTGCCTCTTTCACAAAATCCTGATTATTTTGAGTCAAAGATGAAAATGTCCTGCTGTTTGCCTGTTCACTCCATTGAATAACAATCTGCTGTCCACTGTGTCTACTGTGTGTTGTTCTCAGACAGTCGTACCCCGAGATGAAGATGAGTCCGGCTGACGTAGCTTCTCCGACGGGATACGAACACTCCACAGACAGCTCCATGGCCACCGGGTAAATGGAGAAACCAAAGAAGCCAAAAAGAGAGCAGACGGCAGCCATGGCGGCTTTCTGCTCCCGCATCAGAGACACCTGAGAGGCAGAAAAGCTCTGAATGTCAACAGGACAGGAACAAAATGATGAGCATCAAATGTCACATTAATGTTTCCTATAAAGCTCTGTTAAAAAGTGCTCTGTGCACCTTTCCTACCAAAAAACTGTCCATAGAAGAGGTTTCTGTTCATTAAAGCATCTCCATTTGATATTTTAAACAGTTGATGTCTGGTCACTTGTACATTTACAGTTTACAGAAGTAGAGCTGGTTAGTTTGCATGAAAAATCCAGGTGATTGATGCGTCACAGTCTAAACTGTGTTGGACTGAATAATCTCTGGTCATGTTATTGTTAGTGTTTGTAATATTCCTGGGTTTGGTTCACATCCAGGATGATTGGTTCAGTTTCCTCTAATGGAGATGTGACCTTCTAATAACATGTAAATATGACTTCTGGAGGAAATGGAACATGGTTAAATGTATCATTCACCACCACAACATAAACACTTAGAGCTTAATTCTTTAATGTAACATAATGTACATCCTTTTGAGACTACGTTTTACTGTCACTCATTAAACTCCTTAATATTTCTAATCTTTCTGTGTCCTTATTGTGCACCAGGACACTGAGGTATTCAGTTTTACTCTCTGAATACTGAGGTCCACATATGGAAAGAATGACCATAAATACTACCTGCAACAATGAACCTTGATTATGTGCTGGGATATTTAAATATCCGCGTAGGCTCTGATGAAGTGTCTTTCCTTATAAAATGCTACCTCCGATGTCTATAAATCCAGAGTTATGGAAGGAGGTTTTCTTTGTATTGTTGGTGTCCTCTGGGTAACCCCTCATATTGATTTTATTTATACTTTGCTTTATTTCACAGTACAGTAAAATAAAGAGTCTGTCAAAACAAGCTGATGAACAGCAGCCAACTTAAAAGTGTTTGCACATCAAACACTGTGACTGCTCCTTTTCTCTGTTTGTTCACCTCATCGACTTCTGTCACACATTGAACACTTAAATAAATATCCTGTAAATTCTGCCAGTCTGCAGCAGCATCTATGAGCTGAGAATTACCTTTAGGATTTCACGTCAGAGTTTTTTGTTTTCTTCAGGAAGCAGCAGATTCTATTCAAAATTTTTATTGCTGTGCATTTAAATGTATCAGTTCTCTCAACCTGTGGTTCTCCTGCTCTGTCGGCCTTCACAACCCTGATAAATCAGTCAGAGTAGAGTAGGTGAGAGAGTTCACTCTCCTTTAACAGACTAGAAACACAAACAGGTGTTGAGCTTTAAACTACTCTGGTCTTACGTCCTCACCACTGAGAAGCTGATGCATGCGAGAGCAGAGAAGCTCAAGTTGATCTTCGTGGCTTCAATGAACTTCTTGGTCTTGTCGACGTAGAGACCCAGAGCGCCAGCGCCCACGATGCCAAACGCGATGAAGAGAGCGCCGCAGATGCCGACAAAGTCCTGCAGCCATGACATTATACAGGTTTATTCAATATGTGAGGATTACAAGTCTGCACCCAGCACGTTAAAGACCAGGGCTCATCTTCTTTCATTCTGTTCGATCAGTTCCTCAAGATAATCTTATACTGTCAATACCTCTATCTGTGTACTTGTGTAATGTAAATAATCAATTTATTTATTGATCCGTGGTTTTTCCACTCATACAGTTTACTAACACACATTTCATCTTAATGCTTTCAGACTGTAAATCTACTAATACTCACTATTAAATATTTTGTCTGCATTGCTTTTATTGCTCACTTGATACTAATTGGTCCAATTAAAGCCTAATTGTTCTTCATGGAAATCAATACTGCGTCTTATCCTCCAGTGCACTTACATTGGTGTATCCTTGCACACACAGGATCTGCTGCAGCAGTGCAGAGAAGCAGGTGAAAACAGCGATGCCTGCGCCTAAGCACAGCAGCAGGATGAGGTAGGCTTTGTTCTTCAGTAACTACAGAGGAGAGCGACACAAGAGAAACCTCATGGGAAAATAAGGTCACTGCAGCAACAGCATTCAACGAGGGAAACAAAGGCATCAGAACATAACGTGAGCCACAAAATCAGGAAAGTCACGAAACATAATAAAGTCATTTATAATGCAAAATACAGCAGACTGATTCTGCGTGTTTTATCAGAGTCAGTCTGTCTGTGTGTGTCACTGGTTTGTCAACCTGCAGGACTCCACATTTATCTGTTGTTTGTCCACATTTTGACAGACCTGCATGTCTGTCTTTCCTACCCTCCCGTGTCCTCACCAGTTTGAGCCCCTGTACGAACGGCTCGGAGCCGGAGGCCTCGGCGCTGGCTGATGGCGGCGTCGGGGGGGCGCTGCTCCGTATCCCCAATGTTGTTAGGAAACAGATGATGCATGGTGGGATGGCATAAACAAACACCTGGAGGAGGAAGAAACACACGTAATGTGATGATAAATGGATGTCAAAGACAATTTATCATCATTAGCAGGGGAGGTGGTCGGAGCCACAGACACACAGTTCAGCTGGTGCAGTTTTCTGTATTAGCAGCCACAATCCCACAATGCATTGTGGAAACTCTCTGATTCGAGGCCAACTCATATTTTCTTATGGTTCAAGCTCAGAAGGAGGAGAATCCTGTTGCGTTTGTGCTGGTTTATTACTAGTATTTGTCTTATGCCACGGCTCAATTGGCACTCTGCTAGAGTTCTACATGGGGCAGGGAATTCTTACATCCACTTTCCACAGGTGCACATTCATTCCAAAATTCACCAGTCTGATGCGACACCTGGCTCCTTTAATGTTGGAAATGTTCAGCCAGAATCATAAGACTGAATCTGAAGCCTGACCAGACTTTTCCTTAGTTCAACTGACCAGAGTTGGGATTTGTGCAGCTGTTGTAGCTACCGTGGGGGAGATGATGTTAGCGAGGAGGATGCCCAGCGGATTGGCTGAGGAGAGAAAAGAGAAGCAGAACTGAGTGTTATTCTGATTTCTGTCCTTTGTTAAGAATCAGTGTGGCTCTAATACACTTCCTGTTCCCTGTTTCAGTCGTCCCAGTTCTGAGTTTGTTTTTAAAAAATTTTAAAAACTGTATCTTAAGAAATCATGTCATATTACTCTAAGTATGAACATTACAATTAAAGCAAATTGTTTTACACTTGTTGTTTATCTCTGGACACATCCTTCATTTCGCTGTGTTCACATTTAGAGTTTGCTGACATGCAAAAATGTAAGTGCTTCCCTGCACGTGCTGAAACTGACCCAGTTCCTCCTTAGATTTGTTACATAGAGCACAAGAACTGGGCCAACATGACATGAGACACCGGCACTGACACAAAATATAATTAAGCCTATCAAAATAATAAGTAAATTAACTGATTAAACTTTATAGTTAATCAGTAAATTCTTGTGTTTTAGACAATCTGAGCACCGAACAGACTCTGCATTTCTCCACGAAGGCAGAATAATATAAAATACGTAAAGCTGTTTTGGCTGCTATTTAATTTAGAATGAAACAAAACAAAATTTTAAAAAACCCAGCTCTCAGTAATAAACAGCGACTGACTCACACATAGAGGCGATCATGTTCGCCGTGGCACGCTGGTGTTCAGGGAACCAGAGAGCTGCCAGCTTGGTGGGGGCGAAGATGATGAGGGGCTGAGCCACAGCACAGAGAGTCTGTCCCACCATCATCACAGCGAAGCGGGTTGCAGAACTCTGGGCCGTCAATGTCCCACAGAAGCGAATCACGGCTCCTAAGGCGTTCAGCCAGGATCCCAGAATCAGCTGCAACGTGAAGATGGCAGGAAGGTCAAAGGTCAAAACTCAGATTCATCATCATTCTCTCAGCCCCTCTGTTTGAATGAGCTCATACAGAAATATCCCAGTAAAAGAAAACAGAAGAGTACCAACTGATTTTCTGGGAAATGTAGGTCCATTATACTGTATCAAACAAAATGGCTGTAACCCACAATACAAATTACACTGAGCTCGTTTTCAGAGCGATATGTGTACCGAGATCCGTAGCCCGAGAATGTCCAGCATCCATGTGGTCCCAAAGCTGAGCGGTATGGCCACCAACATGTAGACCAATGACAACCAGTTGATTTCCTCCAGAGTGACCTGCAGATACTTGGCCGACTGGTCTGCTACTGGTGCAAAGGTCAGCCATATCTGCGAGACACACAAAGACATTTGTTCAATCTTATCTTCTTGGAAATAAGTGACACCTGCTTTTATCACATGATTGCTGATTAAAACAGAAATGGTCAGTAAATTCTTTCAATCTTTCAAATCAGTGAAATCTGGAACACATGGTCTCTTGGTCTTTGAATCCTTGATACGAGGAGTGTTTCACTGAAACCAAACCAGACAGGACAGGAGCCTGAATGCCCTTTTGTAAATCTGCAGTGTGTAAAGAATCTGTAGCGTGAGCGCAGACAGAATTTGAAAATGTCAACTCGGTACAAAAAAAAAAGGGTAAAACTGGAGGCTTCTTTTAGCAGGATGCACACTGAGATTTCACTATTTGCTATTATTCAGTGCTGCGACCTGATTGGTGCCACAGATGTTGATGAAAAACATTTTACTGACTCATATTGTTGATTATTATGTTAAAGGTATGATGTAGATAATAGATAAAAGGATTCCTCTAGTATTTAGTTTCACTTTTTCACGTGCAGTCATTTTAAAATTCCTTCTACTAAGTATGTTAGTATGTGATAATATATAAGAAATGATCAGACGTGCTGGTTTTGCAATGGTTCAATTTCTCTAGTTTTATCTTCTTAGTGGTCAATCCTTCAAAATCGGTATCACCGTGCATTTTATTGATCAGATTTCCTCATGTACAGCAGGTAAAATAAGTATTGAACACATCACCGTTTTTCTCAGTAAATATATTTCGAAAGGAGCTACTGAAATTTTCACCAGATGTTGGTAACAACCCAAGTAATTCATACATAAAAAGAAACCAAAACAAATAAGTTCAGAAATTAAGTTATGTGTAATAAAATGGAACGACACAGGGAAAAAGTATTGAACACAAACACTTCGTACAAAAGCCTTTGTTGGTGATGACAGACGCCTCCTGTACGGAGAAACTAGTCGCACGAATTGCTCAGGTGTGATTTTGGCCCATTCTTCCACACAAACATTCAATCTTAAAGAAAGGTCTCTTCTATGAACTCTGATCTTTAGTTCTTTACATAGATTTTCAGTTGGACTCAGTCAGGTGATTGGCTGCCATTCCAGCAGCTTTATTTTCTTTCTCTGAAACCAATTGAGTTTCCTTGTCTGTGTGTTTGGGATCGTTGTCTTGCTGAAATGTCCACCCTTGTTTCATCTTCAGCATCCTGGTAGATGGCAGCAGATTTTTTATCAAGAATGTCTTGGTACATTTTTCCATTCATCCTTCCTTCAATGATATGAAGTATGGCAGTACAGTATGCTGAGAAACAGCCCCACACCATGATGTTCTTCACTCTTGGTTTGGTGTTTGTGGGGTGAGGTGCAGAGACATGAGTCCTCCAAGCATGGTGCGTATTATGGCATGCAAAGAGTTCAATTTTGGTCTCATCGGACCAGACTATAATCTCCCAGTATTTCACAGGCTTGTCCAAATGTTGTGCATCAAACTTTAAACGAGTGCTTTTTCTTCAGCTATGGAGTCTGGCGTGGTGAGCGTGCACACAGGCCCCGATGGTTGAGTGCATTACTTTTTTCTTTCAAACAATTGGACCTGCTGATTCCAGGTCTTTCTGAAGCTCTCCACTAGTGGTCCTTGGCTCTCGGACAACTCTTCTGATAATTCTTTTCACTCCTCTGTCAGAGATCTTGCGAGGAGCACCTGGTTGTGGCTGGTTTATGGTGAAATGATCCAGATTGTGGCCCCAACAGTGCTCACTGGAACATTCACAAGTTCAGAAATCCTTCTGTAACCAACACCATCAGTGTGTCTTGAGAGAGCGCTTTGCTTTTATGGGCTGTTTCTTGTTTGACACCTTGGTAATGAGACACCTTTTTATAGGCCGTCAGTTGGGCCTGAACCAGCTGATGTTAATTTGCACTGACAAGGGGCAGGATTGCTTCTAATTACTGGTAGATTTCAGCTGGTGTCTCCCTTTCTTCATGTGTTACTTTTTCCCTGTGTCAGTTCACATTATTATACATAACTTCATTTATGTACATCTATGGTTTGATTTCTTTGCATGTGTGGATTAAATGGGTTGTTGCTGACATTTGGTGAAATTTTCATTACAATAGCCGCATTAGAAAAATATTTACTGAAAAAAAGGTGATGTGTTCAATACTTATTTTACCCGCTGTATCTTGTAGTCATGTGACTTGGACACGTTGAAAAAGGAGGAAATGTCAAGACTTACTCAGCAAGAAATGGCTTCTATGATTTATCATTTTATCATATGACACCACATAACACACATGTTCTGACAATGAAGATACAATATAACATTTTGAGTGTTTCCATTTTATGATACTTTCATTTCACTTAAATTTAGAGAGAACTTTTGTACTTTTCACTAGACACAACATTTATTTTAAATTACCTGCTACTTTTCAGATCAAGATTTGACACAATATTAAAAGGTTGCTTACATGTACAAGTTAATAATTCACTGTTAATATTCCACTAAATATATAACAAATATAACAATCTGAATTTCAGTCAGTTTGCTGGTCTTATGTACTTTTACTTAAGTCAGAATGAATTTTGAATGCAGGACTAACATGAGTATTTTTCATTGTAGTATTTGTATTTTTACTTCACTTGCTCTCAATACTTCATCAGCAACATATTTTGAAAAAAACATAATACAATAATGCGATGTGTGTTTTCAAAAATAAAAGTAATGAGCTTGCATTTAGCTGAAAGAAGAAAAGTTTCAAATTTCACCTCAAGACTGAAAATATATTTGAACAAATGTGACCTGATGGCACACACAAACACGCTTTACACACTCAATCCCACTTACACAAACCCACCTGAGTCTGACACCTTTGAGAAAGGTTTCACTTATTTCACAGGTATCTGAACAATAGTTGCTGTGGAAGGCAGCATCTCTCATGTACCTTCCTTGTCAAGATTTTCTCTGGCAAACCAGAAAGTAAACTGATCACAGATGAAAAATGTTTTTACTTTCTGGGGTCTCAAGAGGTGCAGCATTTCCCAGCATGAAATGGATGATATGAATGTGGCCTTTCACAGGGGTAACAGACAAAAAAAACAGAGCAGCCAGGTCACTGTCTGTTCTCGGTAGTAACCTTATCTCTGAAACATCATGTAAGGAAGACGCCTGGTTTCTGTTACTGGGTAAGAGATTAGAAAAAACAGTCACACTCCTACAGGAGAAACCGGATTTCTTGGCCACGAATCAGCAGAACTGGGTGTTTAACTTTTGTGTGTGTATACATGACACAAAGATCAGATGGGAAAGAATTTCTGTGGCAGCAGTGCAGAGCAATAAAGGGACTGTTTATTGGTAGCAGAATCCAAAGTCCAAGTATAAATTCAAAAGTCTAACTAAAACTGAAACTTAAGTTAAAGTAACGAACAAGATTCTTCAGTCCAAATAAGTTGATTCTTCCTGCTTAACAGTGAACTATTTGTTAATCCAGAAACATTCACACTGTGAAAAACTATGTGCTCTCTCACTATAGAGTGTATTAAAAATCTTTGCATTCTCCAAATTACAGCCATAATCTGATTTTTCCAAGTAGTGAACCAACATCTAGCTCATAACACCACAACCTAAAGTCTTCTAGCAGGGTCAATAACACTGAAATGTGACCTTTGCTTATATATTAACCCGGTATTTAAAAGGCATTCTGGTCTGAAGAAATGCAAAAGTGTGTTTAGAGAAAAATGCATCAAAATTCATCCGAATTCAATTTACAAGGCAACGATCAACGGCCCACCACAGGTTTCTGTAAACCCTCCTGATGTCAGACAGATTGATGTCTAACCGGCTCATCAGCTGTTAATTGCGGTGTCATGAATGACTCTCCGCCAGCTGAGCGTCCTTTGTGAGCAGGAACACCAGCCCCGTGGAAACAATAGCTCCCATAGAGAGGACGAGTCCCATGGGAGCTGGAGGTGGGTGAGGGAGGGGCTCAGCGTGCAAGACTGAGGCGGGCACACTCGCCTCCAGGCACACTCTGCTTTACAATGACAACATCCCCGGGGAATGATATCAAGTTCCAGCGAACATAAAGGGGCACCACATGTCATCTGTGCACACTGTTCACAGCCACAGCTGCTCTGAAGCGCTAGAAAAAGGTCAGAGAATTTCAGACATCCAAGTAAAGGACGACAAGCTGGAAGGAAGCAATTAAAGTGGAGCTACTATTTCCGTATGAGAGAAATGTGGCAATGCAAAAATGAAAATACTCATTTTAAATCAAGATTATAAGACATTAAATCAAAAAAAATTGGCTTCATAGGTCAAACACATGAGATACTAATTAAAAATCTAACCATAATTTTGATTTATGCTGAGATTAGACCAACAATTATTTTGTCTTTAGAGATGGTCACTGTGTCAGACTGGCCAAAATAAACATGACAGACTACAAGACTACAAAGAGCTTGAACAGCACATCTTGAAACCTGTGTCTGCTTTGAAACCTTTGTCTGGGAGAGGCCGTGCTGATGCAGTATAACCACCTTGTGTCTTGTTGCTGTGCCCAGTCTTGCCATGGTGTTTGACCTGTGACATGAAACTGACTTCCACAGCCTCACCTTGGTAGCAGAGTTTGTCTGTTCCTCGCCCAGTTTTAAGTCTCCTACACAGCTGTTTCTGTTTCAGTTAATGACTGCGGTTCAACCTACATGTGAAATTGATGATCGCTGGCACCTGTTTGGTATAATTGATTGATCATACACCTGACTAGAATCCTACAAAATCCCCGACTTTGTGCAAGTGTCCCTATAAGAATTGATGCTGGTTTGAAAGCAAAGGGTAGTAACAGCAAATATCGATTTGATTTGGATTTGTCTTTTGTTCACTCACTTATCATTTTGTAAATTGATAAAAATAAACAATTATCTATATTTTTGAAAGCTTTCTTAGTTTATAGCATTTTTTCACACCTGCCCAAAACTTTTGCACAGTACTGTATATGATCATGTGATAATAATATATATCATTCTGAAATGGTACAATAATAACAAGTACTTCAATTAGTACTCAATTCTAATACTTATATACTTTTACTTAAGTAAAGTTTTGAATGCAGGACTTTAACAAGCAACAGAATAAGTTTACACTAAAATAAAGGATCTGAGTACTTGTTCCACCACCAGATTTTTTTTGTTTGTTTGTTTTTGTTTGGAAATGAGCTCCCATACAATCAACTTTAAGTATTTATTATGTTCTGCTTGTTTTGAATGGGAGATTGGTTTATATTTATGTGATGGAAGCTGTCAATCAAACTGCATATTCATCAAAGACATGAACTCTTGTATCAGGAAAAATCTTGTTTATCACGAGCTGCGTTGACCGGAAGTGGGTTTTCATCTGTTCAGGTAACTTTGACTCACCATCGAGTTGGAGCAGTTTAACAGACACAGGAGCAGCAGAGCAAACCACCTCCTCTTGTAAACTTTAAACACCAGCAGCTTCGTCAGGTCTGTGTTTGTTGTCCTCTGAACATCGGTGGAAACAGCCTGAACATCGGAGGAAGCTTCTCCATCACCCTCCATTAGTCTTTATGATGTTGACAAGTTTAGCCGTCAAGCTAGTTAAGCTAATAACGTTAGCTAACACTGATCAACTGTTCGCAAAAAAATGCAAAGTTTATATACAAAACTGTAAGACCTTTAAAACGGACGCTATAAATCCATGTTGTTGTTTTCTGGTGGGATATAAAATCACTGCATCTTATGAATGGACGCGGTTTGACGCCTGGAAACAGTCAAAAAATATGTTTCCTGTCAGCCGATGTGTTTTTGTACGGTAACAAAGATCTTCTACAGTCAAGATGAATCACTCTGTTGTTAAAACTGGACACTTCGTTTTTCGAAGTCCAGGACTTGAATATATATAAATGTCAAGGATGATAAATAAACCTGGTTTTAAAAAAGAGTAAAGATGCAGGCGTTGACTTCATATTACCAATAAACTAGTACAATTAATTAATTAATTAGGTAAACTAAATGTTCAAGTCAAACTGCAATACACTGACTAGTTTATCAATCGAAGTGTAAATATGCAGTTCCTGGTCTACCTCAACTAAAAATATATATTTTCTTAATTGATAATGAATCTGTGAGCTCAACTCCAATATGCTCAAAAACTATGTGATGTGTAGATATTCAATCACCCTTATGATAAATGGATTTATCAGTTTCTTTCAAACTGAGTGAAAAACAGTGATACAAACAGGCACAGCTGTGTTTGATTAATTAAAAGCTACAGGAGCAGTATTCAGACGCTTTACTTGAATAAAAGCAGCAATGCTATGCTGTGAAAATTCTGCATTCAAAGGGAAATACGCTTGATGTATTTTTCATCTGCTGCACTAAGTTTCCTTGGCCGACTGCTGCGTCTACGATCCTCAACATTGCCCGTTTCTTTGTGCTTCTTCAAAAGAGCTTGAACATCACATCTTGAAACCCGTGTCTGCTTTGAAACCTTTGTCTGGGAGAGGCCGTGCTGATGCAGTATAACCACCTTGTGTCTTGTTGCTGTGCCCAGTCTTGCCATGGTGTTTGACCTGTGACATGAAACTGACTTCCACAGCCTCACCTTGGTAGCAGAGTTTGTCTGTTCCTCGCCCAGTTTTAAGTCTCCTACACAGCTGTTTCTGTTTCAGTTAATGACTGCGGTTCAACCTACATGTGAAATTGATGATCGCTGGCACCTG
Source organism: Holacanthus passer (assembly GCA_025331565.1). Classification (NCBI taxonomy): domain Eukaryota; kingdom Metazoa; phylum Chordata; class Actinopteri; family Pomacanthidae; genus Holacanthus; species Holacanthus passer. Next base: position 91,563 of record JAFREQ010000249.1, on the reverse strand, counting down.
TTTGGTATAATTGGTTGATCATACACCTGACTAGAATCCCACAAAATCCCCGACTTTGTGCAAGTGTCCCTATAAGAATTGATGCTGGTTTGAAAGCAAAGGGCAGTAACAGCAAATATCGATTTGATTTGGATTTGTCTTTTGTTCACTCACTTATCATTTTGTAAATTGATAAAAACAAACAATAATTATTTCTGTTTTTGAAAGCTTTCTTAGTTTATAGCAATTTTTCACACCTGCCCAAAACTTTTGCACAGTACTGTATATGATCATGTGATAATAATAATGTGATGGAAGCTGTCAATCAAACTGCATATTCATCAAAGACATGAACTCTTGTATCAAGAAAAATCTGTGTTTTCACCTGTTCAGGTAACTTTGACTCACCATCGAGACGGAGCAGTTTAACAGACACTGGACCAGCAGAACAAACCACCTCCACTTGTAAATGTTAAACACCGGCAGCATCGTCAGGTCTGTGTTTGTTGTCCCCTGAACATCGAAGGAAACAGCCTGGACATCGGAGGAAACGGCCTGGACATCGGAGGAAATAGCCGAGGAAACAGCCTGAACATCGGAAGAAAAGGCCTGAACATCGTAGGAAACAGCCTGGACATCGGAGGAAACAGCCGAGGAAACAGTCTGAACATCAGAAGAAAAGGCCTGAGCATCGGAGGAAACGGACTGGACATCGGAGGAAACGGACTGGACATCGGAGGAAACAGCCGAGGAAACAGCCTGGACATCAGAAGGAAAGGCCTGAGCATCGGAGGAAACGGACTGGACATCGGAGGAAACAGCCTGGACATCGGAGGAAACGGCCTGGACATCAGAAGAAAAGGCCTGAACATCGGAGGAAACGGCCTGGACATCGGAGACGGCCTGGACATCGGAGGAAACGGCCTGGACATCGGAAGAAAAGGCCTGGACATCGGAGGAAACGGCCTGGACATCGGAGGAAACGGCCTGGACATCGGAAGAAAAGGCCTGGACATCGGAGGAAACAGCCTGGACATCGGAGGAAACAGCCTGGACATCGGAAGAAAAGGCCTGGACATCGGAGGAAACGGCCTGGACATCGGAGGAAACGGCCTGGACATCGGAGACGGCCTGGACATCGGAAGAAAAGGCCTGGACATCGGAGGAAACGGCCTGGACATCGGAAGAAAAGGCCTGGACATCGGAGGAAACGGCCTGGACATCGGAGGAAACGGCCTGGACATCGGAGGAAACAGTCTGGACATCGGAGACGGCCTGGACATCGGAGGAAACAGCCGTGGAAACAGCCTGGACATCGGAGGAAACGGCCTGGACATCAGAAGAAAAGGCCTGAACATCAGAAGAAAAGGCCTGAACATCAGAAGAAAAGGCCTGAACATCGGAAGAAACGGCCTGGACATCGGAGACGGCCTGGACATCGGAGACGGCCTGGACATCGGAGGAAACAGCCGTGGAAACAGCCTGGACATCGGAGGAAACAGCCTGAACATCGGAGGAAGCTTCTCCATCACCCTCCATTATTCTTTATGATGTTGACAAGCTTAGCCGTTAAGCTAGTTAAGCTAATAACGTTAGCTAACACCGATCAACTGTTCGCAAAAAAAAAAATGCAAAGTTTATATTAAAAAATTGATGTAAGACGTTTAAAACAGAAGCTTTAAATCCACGTTGTTGTTTTCTGGTGGGATATAAAATCACTGCACCTCATGCATGGACGCGGTTTGACGCCTGGAAATAGTCAAAGAACATTTTTCGTCAGCCGATGCGTTTTTGTACGGTAACAAAGACCTTCTACAGTCAAGATGAATCACTCCGTTGTTAATACTGGACAATTCGTCTTTAACAGTCCAGCCCTTGAATATATGTTAAATAAGCCTGGTTTTAAAAAAAAGACTAAGGATGCAGGCGTAGACTTCATATTACCAACAAACTAGTACAATTAGTTAATTAACTGGGTAAACTAAATGTTCAAGTCAAACTGCAATATATAAATAAATGTTTTAATAATGACCAGTTTATCAATAGAAGTGTAAATATGCAGTTCCTGGTCTACCTCAACCAAACATATATATTTTTAAATTGATAATGAACCTGTGAGCTCAACTCCAATATGCTCAAAAACTATGTGATGTGTAGATATTCAATCACCCTTATGATAAATGGATTTATCAGTTTCTTTCAAACTGAGTGAAAAACAGTGATACAAACAGGCACAGGTGTGTTTTATTAATTAAAAGCTACAGGAGCAGTATTCAGACGCTTTACTTGAATAAAAGCAGCAATGCTATGCTGTGAAAATACTGCATTCAAAATCTAGTATGTAGTATGTCATGTATTGTCAGCCAGCTTTATGTGAAGTATGAAAATTCAGAGTACTCATGTTGCAGTAAAATGCTCCCTGTCAGTGTTTTTCTGTTGAATCGGGTGTTTCTGGATTCATATTCATGCTGTGAAACACTTCATTCTTCAGTTTATCACAAATATTCAAAATCACCAAATTTGCAGATACATAGTTTTCACTGGACAAGAAGGATATGAAAAATTGTAATATTAAAAGTAACTAGTAATTAAGCAGTCAGACAAATGCAGTGGACTAAAAAGTACAATATTGGCCTCTGAGATGGACTGGAGCAGAAGTATACCTTTTCTTAAAACGGAAATACTGAAGTACTAAATTCATGAAGCATAATGATCTAAATAAGTCCTTTGGCTATATTGTTGTGCTTATTATCTCAGTTACATGCTATATTGAAAGAACCACAGGCTTGATAACCACATCTTTATCATCTTGCCATCAGGATGACTCTGACAGTCCGATCTACACACACAGGTGAATTCTGGTTGCTTTTTGTGTTTTTATGTCAAACTGAGAGCTACAGTGAAATAAGATTTAAATATAAATTAAATTAAAACACTTATTTAAAGCATTATATCCCAAAGCGAGTAGTGTGTTGTGGCTGAGGGATCATAAATCATAAACGCATGCACTCTTACTTTGACAAATGACACCTGTTCTACTGATGTATTTCCACCTTTCATGTGAATGTGCCTCGGAGAGTTCTCTGATCATTTATCTGGATCTTTATTCAGTCTCCCATATGGTTTGATCATCTGAGTAACGTGGTTAGTAGTCTAAAAGTATATGAATCAAAACAAACGTCTAACTCTTATATTTAATGAGCCTCAACCTGGAAAAATATGTGTTAGTCCATCTGAAAGTCTGTCAAAGGTAATGTCTGCCAAACATTAGTGCATGTTGCCATATTTGGCATTTGAATGAAATACAGGAGGACAATTATAATGTTGTCTGTGTGTTTGCACTTTAATAGTACTATGTACTATTTAATAGTACTACTAAATGTCCTCACATCATTTGTTCTGTCCTCCTGCTGGTGATTTTTCTTCCTTATCTCTGTAAATGGGAACAGAGTGAGAGATCTTCCCTTCATCTTCTCTGGCTGCCCTGAGCAGAACTACACCACACACTCCTCCCTCTCTTTAACCCTTTGAGACAGTGTCTTCTCATTTTATCGCCAGTTTCACTTCTCAAGAAAGCTCATTAAAATACTGACATATCCACAACTGAATCATGGCTCCACTTTATATTTATTTACCAAACATGTCTGCTTTAATTTATTTTGTCTCCTGTATAATAAAACAGTTTACACCTGTGATTACCTGAGTTTACCTGTCAATCTTCAAATTATTGGTCACAGATATAGTTCTTTTTTTCTAGGCCTGTAAGTTTACCGCTTTGGCTTTGGAACCACTTTTAACCACTTAAAAAGCTGACTCAACCAAAAGTTACTCCTAACTTCTTTCTTTGAAGCGACTCAGACTATATTGAATTAATCTTGACCTCCTATCCGGATGGTTCTAATTGACAACATCCTGTTCAAAAATGTGGCTGCAGCTTGAATCACGCAGAGGAATGTCAAAGATTTAAATCCTCCGAGGGTCAGCAGATGTCGGCCTGAGGTTGTGCTGAAAGCTGAGATTTTGGGAAGTCTGGCTTCTTTTTGTTTCACCATCATTATTACCAGAGCTCAGGATTGTGCAGCGTGTTATATTTCATGACATTAGTTCAACCACATTTCTTAAGGATCCCACCTCAGTTCTGGACCAAATTCAACCCACACTCTCACCCCAACCATCTCAAATCTTAACCTACTAACCAACTTGTAACCATCTCAAGACTTATATTTAAACATAATTATTTAAACCTGGTGGGATCCATCATTTCCGTATCAGCCACAGAAATTGCTCTGTTGGTGTTTATAGTTTCCTTCAATGGTGAGAAATGATTCTGAAAGCATTAAGTTTGTAGGTGAAGTTTGAAGTTGAAGAAGACACTTATTTTTTCTGTTGTCATGTTTGATGGATTGATTCCTATCTCCTTTTATTATTTTACTAAGAACACAGAGCATCTGTTACACATGAATAAATATGGATGAATAAAGGTTTTTACTTCACGAGGTCAGTTTGCATTTAGTAGCTGTTCTAGAGCTTTTAATCAATGCTCATGATCTTTCTCTGCTAGATAGATAGATAGATAGATAGATAGATAGATAGATAGATAGATATTTCATTGATCCTTTACAGTTAATTACTGTGTTACAGCAGCTACATTAAGACTCAGAAAAAAACCCACAACCTCACAAAACAACCAACAATAAGCAATGAAATATATAAGAATATATATAGTATACAATATGTATACAAAATAATATAAAATGAAATGAGTGAATGAAAATGACATGACACATATATAAACATGACAGGTCCTAGTTTGTACAGTATACAATAGTTTAATAACTTCCCTTGTTATTTATATGTGTTTACTACCAGCATCTCATATATGTCACATTATAATAAAGTCACAATAGGATCCCTGAAGATTTTTTCCCTAAACATTACCCAGAATTTTTGCTTTTGCTGCCATATAGATTTTATTAAATTAAAGGTTTATTTACGTTTTTTTTTAGAATAAAGAACAAACAGGTTTATTGTGTGTATCATGTTACACACACTGAAAACAATGGTCACACTATCTTCTTAAAATGAATAATGAATGACAGACTCACACAGATCAATTTTAAACATTAGTCTCTCTCTCTAAACCCCTCCTCTTCCTACCTCTTCCTCCTCCTCCTCCTCCTCCACCTCCGGCTCCGCTCTGCGCATGCGCCCCGCCGCTCTGGGAGCTCTGTTTCGGCCTCTTCCGCGGCCGCTCGGTCATTTTCGCCTCTTTGTTTTACTGATAGTGGATTTAACTCGGATTCAGCCCTGATACCAGCGGACCGTGCTGCTCCCGAACAGGTTAGTCGGTCCGGCCGGACTTCTTCTCTCTCTGCCCCGTCCTGTGCGGGTCCACCTCCGGGCCCCGGTCCCGGTTCGTGGCCCCCCCACCTCCTCGTTTTTCGCCTGTCTGTGTCCGCCTGGAGCTCCGGGGCTCCGTGTTGTTGTCTGCGTGCGGCTGGATGGCGGCGCCGGGCCCTGCAGTTGCACACCGGGACCTGGTTTTTGAGGGGGACCGTGCATGGCTCGGAGGCGGCTTTAACGGGGAGGTTTATCCCGGAGAGGAGGCTCCTGCAGCCGCCTGTCTGCAGCCTGTCTCCTCATGCTGAAGCGCTGTTGTTCCTCTTTCCCATTGAGCTGCAATGTGAAAAAAAGCCTCCTGCTCCACCATTAGGCTTCACCTCTTCCTCCTGCCGTCCAAAGTTCAGTATGCATGCGTGCATGTTGGAGGATGTGCGTGAGGTTTGGGTGAGGTGAAGGCAGAAAGTTGGTGCATTTGTCTTTTTTTCTCTTCAGGGTGGATGAGTCGCCCCTCAGCAGACTGCAGCAAAGCAGAGCCCTGTGTGACATTGTTGGAGGGGGGGAAGGCATGCAGGCAGCAGCCAACAAGTCTGAGCAGTTTCCAGCCTCAGATATCACCATCACACTCACAAACATGGGCTGAATCAGGGTTTAGATTCTGGGGCTCAACTTTTTGTGCAGCACAGGAAGCGTGGTGTGATTGACAGGTCCAGAGATGAAGGTGTCTGGTGGGAACTGGGCTGCATGTGGCTGAGAAGGGTTTTTTGTTGCTGTCTATATATAAGCATTGTCTCAACCACATCTGAAGGGTTTCACTGTCTTACCAAGTCTTTTCTGTCTGCAGTCCCCCTTCACTTTGACACGAGACGCCTGTTTTCACATTCATCTGGTGAAGTTTGTCACATCTCAACTAGTTTAGAAGTTGTGGTCTGATATTCAAGTTAGAAACCTCCAGCGCTCACACACTAAAGTAGGAAATATTTTCTGTCCTGCAGTTGAATTGAAAACATTTGCATATTCATAAGATGCTGTTTTTTTCAATGTGGGTGAAGGAGTAGGTTTATTTTTAATGAGGTAATTGAGCTTTTCTTCATGCAAATAATCTTCTATATTAAAGCACGTTGGGATCTTTTAAAGTTTTCTTTAAACAAATGAAAACGTAATTTCTCTGGTGCAGCGACCTTCCTTATTCTTTCTTTATAGAATCAGACACTCATTTCCTCAAATATTTCTCAGCTGGGATTTTCTTTTTTTTCTCACTTGTTTTAAGTAAAACAAGGTTTGTAGGACAGAAATGACTCGATCTGATGGAGAGTTCTGCCGTGTAAATGTGTAGTTAAGACCTGTTTCACCTTTAAATATAGTCATTCAAACGCTGTTGAAACACGAAACCTTCACATCTAAAATCTTTGACTTTTCACCCAAATTTAGTCCAGCTGAACCGTAGCTGTGTAGACATCTTTTGATCTGTCACCAAATGGATGCATGTAAACCACAGACCTTCGTACTGAGCCCACTTTTGGTGCAGGGAAACCAAAGCGTATTAATCACACTGGTGTTGAGTTCAAACGAGGCCACTCGCTGTATATTGGCAGCTCCAAACACCAGTTAAGCAAGTTCATTGAAAAAAAACTGTGAAGCTCCATAACCTGACAAACAGCATGGTCGTCGAAACGCTCGACTCACATGTTGCCTGCTAATTAATTACTCTGATTTTGAAAGTGCACCCGCTGAACAAGTGTTTTCTCTGCTGTCGGGAGCTTCAGTGGCTTCAAATCCGGTAACATGCTGCTGCTGAAGTGCACCGGCGCGCTCCTGTTTTAAGAGCCGAGACGCTCTGATGCTTTATACCATCAGAGAGGAAACAGATCTGACGTTGGCCAGTCCAGCCTTTCCTTCGACGGGGCTTTCACTCGCTCTTAAATGTTGATTTGTTTTTTTGGAAAACCGGCTTGGCATTAGAATCTAAATCTATGGAGCCTTTGTCAGAAGCGAGGTTTTTCTCAGCCACATTTTCTAATTTAAGCCAATGAAACAGAGATGTTGCTTTTCGTAGCTGTGAGCTAAACGTCATCTCGCTGGGCTCCGTTCAAAGCCAGCTGAAGGACCTCTCTGACCTGAATGATGGTTCTTGGCCAGCTGAATGTTACTTGGCCTGGGCTCAAAGATACCATATGATATGGCTGTTGCATAAGACCACACATACCCTCCAAGCATCAGCTTTCATGTCGCCTTTCTGCTTACTTTGCAGGGAAACCCCAAATTACCCTCAGCTTTTCTGGACAGCTGACCTCCGACCTGAAATTGAATAATGTAGAATGAGTTTGGATTTTAATGCTATTACAAGATTTCTATCGCACAATGGCTACAAATGATTAAAAAAGGACATTTATTTTGACCCCTTACCCCAAAACATGCGCCCACGCTCTGTTTAAACGATGTTAATGGTCCCACTGGGGCAGCCAGATAAAACCGTCGGCCCTACAGGACAGACGAGCAGGATACAGCCTCCTCAGCTTGATAATGAAAAAACCCAATAGTGGCTTAAGCACCAGAAGATGCATTTGTCTTTTTCTTGGACAGGAAATTATCTCAGGCAGCTTCCTAAATGAGCTACTGAGCAACTGCGGAGGATCCCTCGCCTACAAATCAAGCTGCAGTTTGGAGAAGCTGCTCAGATCCGCAGCGCCGGTCTCACTTTCTCCTCCTCAACACAGTTTGAACATTTGATAAGAACTGAAAAATGAATTCAGGAGAAAAAGTGAATCAGATTAGTGTTGGAGTTTGAAGCCACAGCGGTTCTGGACAGGACAGTGTGAGTTAAATCCTGTTAGATTCAGATAGAACTTATTGATGATCAAAACTTTTTGGTTGAGTTCACTCGATAAGACCAAACAGAAATATTTGTGCCTTTCAGATCATAAGGGGGTTTTTGGAGAGCGTTCAAAAAGGAGGGGGCTGCTGGGAAGAGGGCTGTGCCATGTGATATTGTTTGCAATCATATAGGTGTAATTTTAAATGATTTTAAAAAAATTGTATCATGATCATGGCAATATTCTGACTTATGCACAGAAACAACAAACATGGCTGAAAGGGAAAGCGACTGGCTCCTCGGTGGAGGTGTTGCAGCTTCAGTAGTGTGGAAGTGGTTTGGTTGCAAAAGATCAGATGCGCGACAAATGGTACAGTCACATGTAAGAACTGCACGAAGACTATAACAACAGAATGGGGCAATACAATAGATTCATTTCACCACTTTGAGCAGAAACACCCGGTCGAGTACGAGTAGAACCAAATATACAACAAGGAGAACTCAACAGCTATTGTGAGCCAGAAATGTTCTTCAGTATTTTGTCATATTGTCAAAAATCTCATTGTTGCAGAAATATCCTGAAATAATGTGACATTATTTTGGGGCCGTATCACCCGCCCCTGCTGGGACGTCCAGTTTGAGTTTATAGGCTGATCAGATGTTAAATCACTGCACGATGACACAGGATTTTACAGCTCTGGGAAGTGATCACAGCCTTCATGCTGAACAGTTGACATGTTCATGTTACTAAACCTCACAGGACTGTGTGCTTGTATGTTTGTGACAGGGCTGTGTGGTGTGTTATTAGCTGACATGTTTAAACGTCTTTACTGGACAACCCTTCCTTTTTTTTTTTTTACCCAGAGTCCTCTGCTTCATGACTGATGCTGCATCAACACAGAGGTCTCGTTGAAGTTAATGAGGGGGCTTCTCTTCATGCAGCATTATTAACTTGTGCATAAAAAAGGTTCGGTTGCACCGACATTTAAACCAGTGAAGTTTTGCAAAATCAATTAATTTCAAATTGAGACATTGCTGAGATGCACTCAAATGAAAGAAGATCAACTTTGTTTAACTTTGACAAGCAAATTTGTGCCATTGACCAGCAGCATGCAGTCGTAAAGATGCTGACCTTTGAGGGAGTGAAGAGCCTCAGAGTCCTTTTCATAACTCTTTATTGAAGGATGTTTTACCCTGGGAGCAAACAGCCAGGGGGAATAAATGGCACAGTAAAGAGAAAATAAAAAAGGCTTGCAGAGCTTTTGTGACTTGACTCACGCGAGCAGCTTCCCGGCTGCTTCGTGTATTAACAGTTTGCTCTCCAGATACTGTAGTTTACTGACAAGATGAATATTCATGATGTCAAGTTTTCAAGAAGCAAAGACGTGCAGATGAATTTTGCTCTCTCTGCCTGATGTAATGAAATCCAGTGATTTTACAATTCAGTGAATGGCAAACATCTTTTTCTTAAAATTCTCTTTATATCAGGGAACAATAAGACTCAACTGTAACAAGCAGAAACAAAATTCTCCAAAAATGAGGGTTTGTACCTGAAGCAGTGTTTCAGGTGAAGAAAAAACTCTGGGCTGAAACAAGGTGTAATGAAATTCTCAGGAACATAATTTAGACGACGGGACACCAAAAGTCCCCACTGAGCAACACTGATGATTCATTTTCCTGAGCTGCTGTTGAGACCAGAGGACACGCAGATCACTCACTAAGAAAATGTTTAAATGAGACTTTTTTTGAAGTGAGATGAAATATGCTCTACATGCAATTATCTGAGGCGGCGTTCAGAGCAAGAATCCACCTGAAATCGGTGCAGATGAGCTTCCTTCCTTCCTCCAGATAAGATTCACGGCCTCGCTCGTGCTTTCTCAGATCCTATCATTTTTATGTCAACGTCTTGAGACGCCGGCCGTCAGCTGGCAGCGTGAATTGAAAAGGTTTGACTTGCCTTTGTGTCGACGTTGAAAAAGCCCAGCTGACAGACACAGAGCCAGATTTAGGTGGAGAAAATGCCAGAAAACAGTCTGCAAGCCTCTGTTTCAGAAGGACGTGTTCTCTTGTTCTGTCTTTGAGTCTGATGTCCCGTCTGCTTTATTCTGGATTTGAACATGGTTTTTCTTAAGCGTACATGACACGATCACACACGTTAGTCAGTGCTTGGTCTAATTTATAAAGTCACTCTTTGTTCTTCATGGTGCATTTTGAGCTTTTTGGTCTGTGGGCTTCCACACTCACTTGTTAGTGTAGATTGGGTGGATGGATGCTGGAAGGAGTTTCCTCTTTGGGCTTTCTGCTGTAACCTTCCTCCTGGCAGCCATGTTGGAGGTCTTCAGTTGCTGCTGAGTGTTTTTCTAAAATTGGGACTCGTCTATCTGAAGTTACACACGTTGACTTTCTGTACTGGTCTCGACGGTTATCTGATTGTGTTGATCCTGAGCCTCCTGTGAACCCACGTCATCTGTGTATTGGCTTGTTGTATAAAGTTTGTTGGTGGAGTCAAAGACAAGAAACCTTCAAACAGGATGTTGCTGAATGCATGAAACACCTTCGCCATCACTGGGTTTCTGCCATGTTTTTAATCACTATTTCACCCACAGTTTGTTCTGCTGGTGAAGATTTAACTGTCAAACCTGTAAAGCTGGAAATCAAAGATGGAATTGTGTCTCCAGGAAAAAGACAATTACTTCAGTTTTCGTCATGTCATTTTTCAGTCTTATCAGTTGTGCCACCAAACCTTCAGAGGAAGTTTTTTTAAACACATTAAAAACAAAAATCAAAACAGAATTTTCTTTGTTTTCCATTCTTAACTTTTTCTCCCGTCTTGGTGCAGATGTAAGAGAGCAAATATTGTGCTTTTCAGATATTTTTTCACACTAATTACCGGAGGCCTGATGCCCACTCAGCTTTCAGCCGAGTGATTCACAGAGTGTTGAGCTTCTTCTCAGTGGCATGAAATAGACTGATGATGCATGAAACTGAATCTGAGATTGCAGATTTGTTAGGAGATGATTATTCACCGTTTGTATGGCAACATTTGCATACTTTCACCTGCTCCTCGCACAAACTGCAGCATATCTGGACTGAAGCCTCGTTTAAAGAACCGAACAGACAATATACCGGGTCAGCTTTTATTTAGTGGTCCGTCAGCGGTTTGATGAGACGCGGTCAAGGGTCAGCGAAGGTCTGCGTTTGCACCAGCTTCTCCTGAAAGTCTGCAGCAGAGCGACGCGCGAGTGACAGCACGGTTTAGCATCTCTGTCAGTTTAACGAGCCCACAAAGCTTCGCAAATGAACACCGGTGAGGCCAAATGAGGAATTAATTGCTCGCCTTGTACTTCGGCCCAGCTTGTACAGTAAATGGGTAATAACTGTCATCTCTGGGTCCGTGTGCGACTCGCCCTGTGCTCGCCTGCGGCCTGGAGCCCACAGTTTGTGGTTAAAACTGGAAACGCAAGACAGCACTTCACTGCTGCGAGCCTGTTAACCAACAAACCCACGTAATGGCTCATTGCATCCTCCTTGTTGCAGCAAGTCTCCTCTGCACCGCAGACTGAACGGACGTTTGAATATGTTTACTATGAGAAATGGGGAATTATTACCACTTGTCCAAGAAATGATAGTTTGGTTGACAGAAAATGGTTGAAAATGGCTGAACTGCAAACCTTTTCTCATCTAAACTGCAGTGAACATACACAGCGTAGATCCTCAGCAGTTATTCAGTGAAGCTGATTGATAGATCACTTGATCAATCAGAAATGAGCTGACAATTCATCATTCAAGTCACTTATTGAGGATGAATAGCAGTTTGAGCATCTGAAGGTGAGCACTTTTGTCATATTTGTTGTTTTCTCTCTTTTATGTTGTTGTAAATTGAATATGTTTTACTAATAAGCAATTTGAAGACCTCAGTTTGGTTTTGAGAAATTGTGATTGCCATTTTCTTTTTACTATTTTGTGACATTTTATAGCCTAAATGAATAATTGCTCAATCAGAAAAGCTACAAACAGATTAATCAGTGGTGAAAATGACTTTTTAAAATCTCCATGGGTTTTAGTATTTTCATGACCGGCTGGTTTACCGTCCGTCTTCTCCTTGCTGTCACCATTTAAAATGACGTGACCTCCATTGACCTCTCCTTGGCAGAGCTGATCTCACTGTATAGGCTGGTGGAGTCCGGGACAATTCCCCTCCCCCAAATCCTCCCGCCCCTCCGTGGTCTTTGGTGTCTTGATCCTGGAGGTCAGCAGGCCAAGAGCTTCAGAAGAGGTCCACTTGACCTGAGGGGTTTTCTCTTAACGCTGTGTGTTTTGCATCAGTGGCAGGTGTAAGCCAGGAGGGACAAATTCAGGTTTCAGAAATGGATGATAAAAGTCTCTGTGATACACGAGAGGTGAAAGCCGCCGTGGTTGAACAGAGAGAAAGAAATATCGCCCACAGAAAGTCACAAGTCATACTGAGAAAGAGGTTACAGTCGAGTCTAAATCTGCTGCATTGATTTACGGCACAAAATGAGAATGAGTTTCATTCACCAGTTTCAGTTATAATACACAGATTTATTCTGCTTCTTTGACTGTTTTACGACGAATAAAACTAAATTTCCCTCTGAAATTGGTTGAAATTGAAGATTAGTCTGTATTGGCTATATTTTGGATCCACTGCGTTGGACTTTGAGGGAAGTCAGTTTGTTGATGAGTCAATCAACAGCACAATAATTGTCGATCGATTGATTGTATGAGTCATCCTTGAAACAAAAATGTGAAAGTTTGCTGCTTTTCTTTGTCATATATGATGATAGCAAATTAAATATCTTTTGGTTTCTGACTGTTGGCCTGCAAAACAATAACAATAATTTAAAGATGACACATAATTAATCAAGTAAATAATCAGGATGTTGATTGACGTTAACTGTTCGTTGGAGTCGTCCTCTTCATCCTGGCTGTCGTCACATCCTTTCCTGCCATAAAACCAGTGGTGCAACACAAGTGAGGAAATGAGGGGCAACATCCTCTTTACAACAGGAAGTAAAGGTCTTCAGGGAAATGAAAGCCATAGAACAGTGTGTGTGGAGGCTGCAGCTTAAATGCCCAGTGGTTATTGATTCAGACCTTTGACCATAAGACTTTTAGTATGAAAGTCTTCTCTGACTGAGGCAGGAGGGAAGGACGAGCCTTCCTCCACCTCCCCGACCTACAAAGTGAAAATTCCAGTCGCACCAGTGGAGCCGCTAAGTTGAATCGTAGGTGACTGTGGTTTTACTGGGTGTAACTGAGAATATGAAGCAGAGCGATGTTGAAAGAAAATACGTGCTCAGCAAAACCCTCCCTGTGCAAATAAAGGTTTAAAATCCGGTGTATCAGCGAGGCATTGTGGGGGATAAGTGGCAGGTAGTGAACTCCTGCACACTGTCAGCGCTGAGCTCATTAAACAAGTGACACTTCTTAAGTGAATTTTGACATCGAGTCCTTTAGAAAGTGACATGTGGTCAGTAATTCTGAAACTTACGCCTTCAACGTCGAAGCTATGTCACTTAGTGTATCCCAATTTGAATTTTCACAATAAAATGCCTGATGTTTTACAATAGAAACATTTAATAGAATTTATGTCTTTACATTGCCTCTTGTATATTTCCGTCATAGCTGTCAACACATTAGCAATAAACTACTTGAGCTGTTGTGTAATTCACTCTCAGCCACCATAAAAATCACACTTGATGATTTTATAATAATCAGCATTAATAAGTCCCAAACTTATGTCCTTTGCTCTTTGTTCACAGAGATTCTCTTTTATCTGATAAAAGCTGATGTTTGATTTTCCTCCACCAGACAAATGCTTGTTCAAATTCACTTCCTAATCCTGCTTTTACACAGATTATTTGGAGCGTGGCGGGGGGGACGAGCGCTGAGCCCGAGGACACTGTCACAGAACGAGAACAGCCTGTAAAAATCAAACTTGTGGCAGACAGTTGATTTAAGCGAGTGTGTTTGCGAGGCTGTAAAAATGAAGCCAGCGAGCGACAGTTTAGAGGAACCCTGCTAATACTGTCTGGGTAGATGCCACCGCTGTGATGAGCTCCATGTTGCACCAAAATCTCTGCAGCCAGGATCAGAAACAGAATCTGTATTTGTTGTGTTATTGCCCGACTCCTCATCAGCATCAGGGTCAGATATAGAAGAGTGACCCTGAAGGTGGAACATGATCAATCTTATATACGCTTGGATAAGGAGGGTTTTCCCCATCGGTCCCAGTATTCTGATCTGTACTGGATAAAACCAGCTGGAGATAATCAAACATCCGCCTGGTGTCTGACCTGCTCCTGACCAGGCTGTTTGCCTCAACTTGTAAAAACTTGCTGGACATAATGACGCGTCGCTCTGATAAACTGCTGCAAAAGTGGACGGACGATGTGATTAATCCGTCAATCACCTGATCTCATCTTGTCTCCTTGATGCTCCAAATACAACATCTTGTTTTTGTCTGATGAGATTGGTAATGTCACAATGGTTCATAATGTCATATGGTTGAAAAGCTCACGACGAGGCTTCATGAGAACGGCCAACTAGACAACTTGTTGTGACGAGCGTGAATGTGGAGGAGAAGAATCAAAGCCACACAACATTAAATGTGTATCTTAATCAACTAGTAAATGGAAATGAAATCTTTCCATGCAGCTGTTTCTTCACCTTTCTACTCATCTGCCACATTATTACAGAATCTTTTAAAAAAGAGGCCAGTGTTTCTGCACACGGCCAAAATGAAGCACCATTTGGCCGCTGGTGGTCCCGAGGATGATTATCTGGGATAGAGAAGAGCTGCTTTGCATCTTGACAACACGTAGCCAAGATTACACTGTTGCACCAAAGCCCGAATCACTGCTGCGGCTTCAAATAAGAAAGGACGTGTTTTTTTTTTTCTGTGAGGAAACAACAGACACGTTCAATCTTCTGACGGGCTTTTAATGAATCCACTCATCACAATTAGCCGTCTAGAGGTCGACGATGAAGCTGACTCAGGTTCATTTATGTTTTTTAAGCAGCTTTTTAGTTACTGCTGTCAGACAACTGCTCTGCCGAGATAAATACTCAAGTGTAGCACGAGATATTCATAATAATCCGCTGCACTGTGTCGCAGTGGAGGACGGTAAAAGTCTTTATCTGACTGCATTAATATCTGTGATAGTAAATATCCTTGACTGTTACACAGCCTTGTTCTTCCTCTTGTATTTTGGGAAACGGCTCATTTAAGCTTCATTCAATTATTTGACAGTTGAGAAGGAAAATGTTCCCGACACAGACTTTCTATGAATAGAATAATTTGCAGCTGCTTTGCTTGTTATCCCCTTGTTTTGCTCCACTTTGGGAGCCAGCAGACAGCAGTGCTCATTACTTGTACGTAATGACTTAATTAAAATTGACTCTTTATTGGTATCAGTGCTGTCTGGTGGGTTGCATTTATGCCAAATAGTCCACTGAGTAATAATGAAGCTAAGCAATGTTAATCAGATTTCTTGGAGCTGATGATCGGTATGTTTTCTTCATTTCACAGATGGAAACCGGCATCTTGAGCCTCAAACCTCTGAACCACGGGGCCGTTCAGTTCAGGAGAGGTCGTCAGTGTTGATATATCAGGAACGGCAGCAGTTCAGAGGTGTGGTTCATCGCAGGTCCTGCTGTTTAACACAGCCGTGAACCTGATGATCAACACATCCACCTTTTGAAAACTTACTATCAGGAAAACACCTCCTGTATTCATATACTTTCTTTCGTAATACACCACAGTGTTGTTGCAGGAGCTGTTTCATTTGCTGTGCAAACACCCGGCTTGTTGTACATCTTCCCCAAGTGTAAAACAAGGCTGTCCCCGAGGAGATGATGCATTTTATGTTTCCACTGACAACACTTGTTTGTCTGGAACAAACTGAAGGGGAATCATGTGCAGGGCTGTAAACTATGTATTCAGGGGAGAAAATTGTACTTACCACAGTTAAATTGACAGTTATATCTCTGACTGGCTCTGCAGAGACAACACAGCCACAAACCAGAGATGTCACTGAAATCAAAGCGAGAGGTTACTTCAAGCATTTTGTGACAACTGCAAGAAGAGAAACATTTGCAAACATTGTCGATAACTTTGTCTGTTTGCTGTTTGATGCTGGGCAGGTAGAGTTCGGTGGGTTCATCAGAGGGCCTTTGCTGCCTGATGAAAGCAGTGACACTGAGCTGGAACTGAAAAGTTGCAGGCTGTTAAAGCAAAACAGTGAGCTCAAAGAAGTTAAAACGCTCTGTAGAACTGAGGGGTAACTGCAAAACCTCAGAGAGTAAAACACCAGACGACCACTAACAAACTACAGAGGTTGTACAATTAACACTAACCTCACTGAAATGCAACTCATGTTTGTTAAAGCAGCTGTAATTAATATGTGAAAACAAAGTGACAATGTGTGAAGTGTCCTTTATAGTGACCTACAGAGAATTATCAGCTGAATTTGCTGAAGCTTTATGAAGAATTTGAGCTTATTGTCCGGCCACAATTTCACTGTTTTGGTTCGCTGTCATTGCTCTTATAGTGTCGTTTTTGGCAGCAAAAAGCAGCTCTGAAAATCTTCTGTTCATCACCTGCTCAGCAGCAAACAGTGGACAGTGATGAGCTGGTGAATATAGTGGAGCATTTAGCAGCTTAAGAGTCTGATATTTCTTTCAGGAGTTGGTAGAGACCAAAGAACAGAGATAGCACAGAGAGAATATTGGACTTTGTTTTCTTTGTTTGTTGTTTTCTGCTGGATGTGTAAATAAGCTGCCATTTGCAAATTAAAAGATGATGATATATCAATGTTGAGTTGTTGCACATTTAATTAAACTGATTCATTGTAAAGGTTAAGTGAAGACTAGTCGTTTGAATGAGCCGATATAAGAGCATGTACTGCAGCAGATGGGTGCAGAGAGGACGCAGCGTGTTTCAGCACATTTCTTCAGAGCCTCTCCCTCATTTGAAGCTTATCTCCTTTGTCTTCCTGCCGTTGGGGCGGCCGTTGTGTCCTGAGCCTCTGGGCGTTAAGACTGTTTACTCTTTGATATCTTGTCCTTACGTTAAGACTGTGTCGTGTCTCCGTCTGACCCCGCGCTCCGTAATAGCGCCTGTGTTTATTAAGTCGGAGGAGCTGGATAATGAGCCCGTGTGGCGCTGCTAATAGCATGTGCCATTTAATAGAAACATTTGTCCAAAGCTTCTTACGGTGTCAGGAGTGCATGCGTTTTTGGATTCGTGGCTCCGGCGGGAATCCCTAACCCTTTTATCATGAGTGCTGTCTTCTAGTAACAGGAAGAAACCACTAACCCAGATAGTGTTACTGCTGTAATCTCTCTTTTCTCCTCCAGGATCAGTTTCGCTCGTCCTACACATGACCGACACTGATGTGCATAATGACACCACCAGTGGTCTGCACAGTTGGTTATGTAGTTTTATCTGCACATGTGGGACAGACACACAGCTTCTTGTAAATCTTTTCTAAATGGGCTTCTCCCTCCTTCAAGCAGCACAATAACATGTCGAAACACAGAGATGTTTAAACTTTTTAAATCTGGTTTTAAACTGTTTAATCTCTCGCTGCATTGAATTGGTCGAAACCTTTAAGGTCCTGTGAGTAAGTAAACAGCAGCTCCACATTCTGCATAGTGATTGTTTTTCTCTCATCAGAGGGCATCGGGTCCTTCGATCAATAACAGGATCATTCTGACTTTCACAGATAGTTACTCCGGCAGAACAGTCGAAAACAGATTTGACACACGTCATTGCTGTGACCTTGGATTCTAACGTGAACACACGCTGTAGGTTGTGTTAGAGTTTTTATAAAATACAGGCTTCATGCAAGGTCTTGAAAGTTTGTAAAATGTTTAGTTTTAACAGTTAAATTTTCAAGGTTAGGAATAATCATATATTTGAAATGAAACGCTCCTGATGTGAAGAGTGTTGGGAGTGCTGATCATTAGATACCTCACGTCATCTTCTGCGAGACAGAAATATCACCTGTACCTTCAGGACCAGAAAAAGAGACGGTGATTAGAAAAATGTGGAGGAGAGAAAAGAAGTGGTGGATGGGTGATGAGAGCTAAAGAAGAATAACAGGATGGTAGAGGACATTCAGGTTCTCACTAATTCTGCCGATGGTAAAGAAATAGTTCCTCATTCTGCTAAATAGAACATTGGTCCTAGTTGTTATCCCTGGAGGTGTCGTCTGTGTCCCAATCGTTCATTTGTTCTGACTCTGGACTTTTGTTCCCTGATGAGCAAAGATGGATAATAAACATTCATTTACTGGCTGGTGAATGAAAAAATTATGGATGAGGATTCAAACCACTTTTTTTTTACCAACCAGTTTCTTATCTCAAAAATGTGCCTCCAATCGTTGGTGTGTTACCTGGCAAAGCGAACTAACTTTAAGGTTTTTGTCTGATTTTTCTGTCTTGTGATGTGATCAGACGTGTGAACCTTCTCGTCTGCTGCCTCTGGGAGACGCTCACTGACATGAAGAAGTACTCGATGTACCAGCTCTTCCTCCTCGCTGCTCACTCTGATACACTCTGAGCTCCAAGTAGACAAGGAGAGGTTTGGTTTCATACAGCACATGGAAAACGATGTCGCTGTTTAATCTTCCTTTTCAAACCCTCCTGATTTGATGGTTGCCACATGTCTTTATTTAAAACTGTCAGTCGACAATTCATTTTTACAAGCCTCAGCAGAAAGAGCCATTTAACACCAGGAGTCTCACTTTTCGTCTCCGTCCTTTCAGTCCTTGTGTCTGACCTGCCAGGCGTATTACACATTAGCTTCACTAACTTCACTCCTGGCCTTCACAACCTCAACTCAAAGCTCAATTATTCAAGTGTTGCTGCTTCTTGGCAGCTCCTGAGGCCTCCTGGCCGGCTGCAGTCTGCTTCTCTTTGGATCGCGTCTATTGTCTGCCTGATTTCCCCAGGCAGCGAATCCTGGCTGGAGGATTGAGAGCCATCAAACAGAATTAAGAGGAGACAATAACGGTGTGTGTGACGGTGGTTGCGCGTGTGCTCGTGCGTGTGTGAATGCTTACAGTCGGGCAGGAGCGTGTTTAAATCTTTGTGTACATGGTGCATTTTTGTGCCTGTGTGTGTGTGTGGCCTAGGCATGTGTGTGTGTGTGTGTGTTTTGAAGTGAAGCCAAAGCTTCCACAACAAGAAGAGGCCTCTCCTCCTGGCTCCGTCCACTGATGCAGGCCTTCAGTGTCCGTCACTCCAGCTGGCAGCCAATTTATACCGAGGCCAAACACTCCAATACCCACAGGCAGGCCAACAGGGGCCCTTTGTGATGCCAGAGTGTGTGTGTGTGTGTGTGTGTGTGTGTGTGTGTGTGTGTTGTGTGTACTTATCAGCTACTAGGACAGTTGTTCAGCTCATGATTGACTGCAAATGTTGTTAATCTTCAGACTTAGCTGCATCCAGAGGACGTCTATCTGTGCGTCTGCGTCGGTTAAGGCGTGAATTACATTATATTAGTGGCTCGGAGCTGATGGATGCGCTGGAAGCTGTGTGGCTCCTGTGTGGCAGTCGTGCCGTCGTGTCACAATATCAAACTGTCGACTCTGATATCAGTATGTAAATATGTAAACACAGACTTCAGCAGACTTCTACATTGAGGCGTGTGCGAAGCAAAGCGAGGAAAGGTCAAGACTCTATTTTAATGTCTTTGCTTTGTTGTTTCTCCTCTGGCTCACCTGTGGCCACCTGCATCATTTTTACCTGTAAATGTGAAAAGCACGTATACAGTACATATTACCTGTTACACCTGTTTTGCATGTTAGCCATCCACTGCAGAGCTCTTCAGGTTTATATCTCACCATCAGACGATTCATCAATCTGTATTTACATACGTGGTGCAAAAATGAATGACATGCATGTTTAGTCATCGGGTTGTTTGTGATTCAAAACAATCCTGACTTGATCTGATTTGTTAGCTGCTCTCAGAGCCCGAATTGAGACGGTCAAAGAGCTCGTGTGCACTGCTACGACCCAAAAAACACGATCCAGAAAGACACAGAGACAGAGTCAGTGTTGATATTGTGGCGACTGCAAGTGAATCAATATATGGGAAACACAAAAATCAATATCATGTCTCAGAAGTTGTGCAGCAGAAAACATCAATTATGATGCACTGAGCAGCTTTTTGTTCACCAAGAAGTCAGTTTTCATTGTAGAATAATTTCTGTGTATCTGCACATTAGTTGCAGGTTTTTGCATTCAGCTGCTGCTCTTTCCTAAAAACTGCTAAAACACTGAATGTGAGCTCTCAGTTTCAGTATTTACTCGTGCCTCTGGCCTGTTGACAAAAATGTGTTTCTGTTCCTGATTTCAAGGATTCTGGATTTGTTTCTGATGGTTGAGGTTGCTGCTTTGGGACGTCTCGTGATTGTGGCCACAGTTTACATCAGTCAGAGCACAGCCTTCAGTCTGTCCAAATAGACGCTGTGTACCGTTGGTTATCTAAATTCTGCTTAAGCATCGCTACAAGGGCACATGTCCTTGTAAATACAATGACTTCATCCTATAGCAGTAAATATTTTAAAATGAGAGCTCAAATTTGCTTCGATCGAGAGCCTCCTCTAACCTCAGTTCACCTTTGTGTCCCTGCTTACATGCATTTATTCAGCACTTTTGAAATGAAAGTTTCCAGGTAAAATCAATGATGGCACAAAATGTTTTTATGATGAGGTGTAAAATTGTGCTTGGCAGACTGTCATTAGGAACTTAGCTGTGGGAAATTTGATATGCGCAGTTGGCTCTTCTCAGGGATCGAATAGGGCGACTGACTTCTCACCCTCAAACTGTTTTGAAGTCCACATCGTTCACCTTGCGCTGCTATTTCTGCTCCTCTGAGGGGAAGCTAGACTTTCAGGTTCTTACGTAAGAGCACCAAACACCAAATCAACCCTCAAAAATATTTAACATTGAAGGCGTTTAGCTGATCCTCTTATTTAGAGCGACTGGTGCAACAGTCACCAGCGTTTCAAGCAGCTGTTATAAAGGAGCAGATCTGAGTCTTTGACCTCAGAATAATCATGTAAAAGAGACGAGTAGAAAGAAATTTCAGTTCAAGTGGATTTAAGAAAATATATTTTGACATGAATGAGATGAGGTCAGGCTGATTGTAGTGAATGACTCCAGTGTTTTGACAGTATAGTGCCACTTGTTAACACCTGTAATATCAGTTATCCGCTTTAGCATATGTGACTATTTCTGAAGAATCCTGGCGGCTGTAGAAAATCTAAAGACAGAAAAAAATTCTATGTCAGAAATATTTGTGACTGTTTGCATTTCTTTCTACTGTTTCTCCTTTGAATGAGCCGAAGCATCTTGCAGTGAAGAATCTCTGGTAAATATCAGCCACATGCATTTATTTACTAAAGGCTAAGACAAACATGCATAAAGCATCTGTAATGTCACCCACTGATTTTAAAGCTTGAGGACACTAAGCAGCAGCGTTTATCTACAGTCATTACCTCCTTTAATTAAACTGTGCAGACTTCACATTAAGTAACATGTCATTGCAGGATAAGGCAGCTGATATGTGGTCGTCCTCGCTGGTCGGACAACGTGATTGATAAAAGCAGAGCGACTGGTTTCTGAACGTGCCGGTGGAGTGAATGAGGAGTGTGAGTCAGTGGGTTTGTGTAGTTTGGCAGGTTTCAGTGGGAGGAGGATGAACCCACGGTGTCACTGTGAATCACTACAGTATGACGAGTTACCTTCACTTTAATCTGAGGTCAGGACTAAATGTCAGAGTCTTCTGGAGCTCTTCATACTAATAGATAGGATTTCTTAATGTAGCTCGATGTATCATTTGTTTCCCTCTCATTGTTTTGAAGCATTATGTTTGCATATGATTTTTTTTAGCTGCGATAATTAGTAAATTGATTGGTCGATTAAAGTGTTGCAGCTTCACAAATGTGAATGTTTGCTGGTTTCATGTCTTCTTGTAAATGAAACGTTTTGGTTGGTTGGACAAAATGTCACATTGTGCTTGCTTCCTGATAGAGCTGCACAATTAGTGGATTAATCAATTAGTTGAAATGAAAATGAAAGAAGAATCAAAAGCTATTTTCACAATCGATTAAATGTTTCAAACATTTGCTGCTTAAATGTGATGATTTGCTGCTTTTCTTTGTCATTTACGATCTTAAATGAAGGTTTCAGACAGTTGGAGGGAAAAAGAAGCAATTTGAAGACATCAGCTTTGGACTCTGAGACTTTGAGAAATTATTTTGAGCATTTTCAACACTTTCAACCTTATTTCCTGATATTGTACATATCAATTGATTAAGCAATCAGTCAAAATAATCAATGGATAATGACAATGATCACTAGATCCAGCCCTAATATATTGTTTTCTTGTCAGTGTTTTAATATCAGCTTCAGCAGCTTTAATCACCAACATTGATTTATTTGATATTTCTTGGTCTCTGTTAAACGTGAACTTGTGTCTCTGCTGAGAAACAGGTTTCAGTGGGAATCTTGTCTGAGGATTTAAACAGTAAAACTGTGTCACTGACCGTTTCCCTGTGTCTGTGTTGTGCAGCCCCGAGACGAATATCTGACGTTCAGCTGAAAGTTGTGTGTGTTATGTGGAACTGAAAGCAGAAGTGGGACCGAGCCATAAACACAGTAATGGGGCTTAATTTCACATTTGTCTCCTGGAGGACTGGGTCTCTTTAAACTTTACTGTGAGCAGGTGACGTTTACAGACGTGAACACGACCAGGAGGCCAGTCGAGCAGATAAAGCAGCCACATTACACAGGAACAACCCGGCTTCTTACTCCCAGCTGCTGTTTTATCACCCTTGATGATAGATAATAATGTTTAGGATGTAAATAAGCTCCTGATTGCTGAGCAGTGACATCATTTCTAGGAGCTGTTCACAAGTGGATTTAAGGGACAACAGAAGGTGTCGCCTCTTAACATAATGTGCTTTAACTAAAATGCTGCTGTCCTGAAATCAGTTGTATGATAGTATTTGTGCATTCAGCAGATGAGAAATGAGGAGTTTGACATGCAACAAAGATCCTTGGCCTGAACTGAACCTGATACGCTGCAGTTTGCATTTTAAACACTTGACTACAACAAGGACCCTGATGTGTGACTGTTAACAGAGATAACAGTCTTTCCAGTATAACAGTGAAAGAGCGGGCCGTCTGTTGCAGTGGATGTGGGCTGTCTATTTGATGTATGTGTTTAGCCGGTATCCTCAAATGACCCTGAATGCAGCAGCTCAGAGCTGAACTGAACTGAACTCCGATGCGGTTTGTTATCTCCTGTGTTTTACCCAGCGTTATCCCTCCAGTCATCCAGCCGTGGTTCATAACAGACCCAGCGCTGCTGCAGGACACAAAGCGGACATATGACAATAATCTGCTGTCTGAATGATGTTATTGACACTGCAGAAATAATGCAGATATGTCACCTTAACTAAGGGTTAAATCGGAACTTAAGTCAATTCTCTTTCGGCCAAAGAGTCACGTTGTGTCACATTTTTATATTTGGTATTTTTAGACTCATATTGTGACCCAGAGCTTGCACAAGTGCACTAAATGGCTGAAAGCATGTGGACGTCCTTGTCCTTTTTTTAGTTTCATCTTGATGCTACAACACACAAGAGCTGCAACAAGTGGTCTATTAACCAGTATTAATTGATCATTTATTAACTGTTTTAGACATGTAACAGCAAAAATGCCAAATATTCACTGGTTCCAGCTTCTCAAATAGAATATAGTGAAATAGATAGAAATGGGTAGAGAGAAAACTGAATTTAGTTTTGCACTGTTGGTCGAATAAAACGAGGAGTTTGAAAATGTCACCCTTGGCCTCTGGCATTTTAAACTATATTCTGACATTCAGACAAAGCAAATAATTGAATAATGGAGAAAATTATCAGTAGTTGCAGCCCCAACAATGATATATGTATTATATGTATTATCAGTTTATGTTTGGCACAAAGCCAGCTCCATTAAGAAATGCTTCTCCCACTTTGGTGTAAAGAAGTCGACTGGACCTCGACTCGATCCAGCACCTTTGGGATGAACTGAAACAGCGACTGTGAGACAGACCGGATCACTAACATCAGTGTCAGACCTCACTGATGCTCTCGTAGCTGATTGGTCGTCCACATGCTCTTGGCTTTATGGTGCAGCTCATTTATTATGTTGTTGCATCTGCCCTTGACACTACATTGACCTGTTGAGCCTAAATAACTGTTTGATAGCAGATGTCAACATCTGTTCATCTTGCTGTTGTTGTATGTTGTTGCTACAGACAGTTAATGTTCTTGCTCTTG
Organism: Holacanthus passer; assembly: GCA_025331565.1. Taxonomy (NCBI): domain Eukaryota; kingdom Metazoa; phylum Chordata; class Actinopteri; family Pomacanthidae; genus Holacanthus; species Holacanthus passer. Next base: position 67,071 of record JAFREQ010000249.1, on the reverse strand, counting down.
TCTCGGCAAAGCAAACACTCCTGAGTTTTCCTCAGACGTGCTCGGTGTGAACGTGACCTCGACTGAACCTGCCCCACTCGCAAATAAAACATTACATCACAGAGGATTCGCCGGGCGTCATGTGACGATAACATCTGTGTGAGGCTCATCGGCGCGTGACGGCTCTCTAATAGGCAGCGGTACAGTGTGTGTCCTCAGCAGCCCCCGCCGCATTTCATCTCTGTCGACTAACTGGGCTAATTTCACGGTCTGATGAGCAGACAGAGGCAGGCTGGCAGACTTCGCGATGTCACCGGAGACTTTAAAGGCTGTTTTTTTTTGTACTGTGTGTGTGTGTGTGTGTGTGTGTGTGTGTGTGTGTGTGTGTGTGTGTGTGTGTGTGTTTGGAGGAGGATGAAACAGCGGTGGGTGTTCGCCTGGCGTTCCCTCCGCCATCGTGACTGGAGTGGTCGGACTCCTACAATTAAGCAATGAATCACACAAAGTGATGGCAGGACGAGTCACTGCTGCCTGGCTGGAGGACAGAAATCTGTTGCCCTCTGCGGAGGACGACTACAACTTTGAGGAACGCTGCACAGTGTTAAACGTGTGTGGTGCGTTTCTTTTTGTTTGATCTCTCCTGCCAAGCTGTGGCATTTGGCTTGTCAATCAAACCGTGTGGGTGGTACAGAGAAGTATTTATTCTGTGGAGTCTGTTGTAGTTCGACTCGCTGTAGGTAGCTCTCAGTAAAACCAAACCACATTTCAGACTTTTTATAGTTGCACACGTTTGGAAATATACTCGTTCACTTTCTTGCTGAGAGATGAGACGGATGAGTCTGATCGCATCATGTCTGTATGGGAAACATGGGAAAATGGATTGGGAACAGGCAGCCTGGCTCTGTCCAAAGGTAACAAAGTCCACCTACCTCAGCACCACCTACTCACAGATTAACCTATTATATGTTGTGTATTAATTTGCACAAAAACTAAAGTGTAAAAATGACAATTAACCATTTTACAGGCTGTTATGTGACTGTTTCCAGGCCAGGACCCGTAACTTGTTGGAGTCTCTCCGGCCAAGAAATACTCCACACACAACCCTCGTTTTTGTACTGATCAGACAAACGAGGTTTAAGGTGTTAATTGGTGACCTTTGGAGGTGCTGGGTGGAGGATTCTGTCCAGCTGTTTGTCCTGTTTACAGTCTAAGCTAACCTGATAGTGGAGGCTCCATGTTTAGTGTGAGGACATGTGTGGACGCTCTGGACCACTGAGACTCCGGCTGGTGGGAGATGAGTTGGCCAGTGCTCGGTTTTGCCGCGCCAGTTTTCAACATGGCGGCCAGGTCATAAACTTTCCCATGTTACAGCTGCACAGGCTAAAAACTGTTTCTGAAAACGTTTGAGGTGAGAAACAGGCATTTCATGCATCGATTGGTTTCACCGTTTGATCAGATTTTTGTGAACCCAGTGTGTCGTGCTGGACGGACTCATCTGCATAAAGTGGAGGTTGAGTTGTGATTACACAAATTCAGATACGGTGACTGGTCCATCAACTCTGCTTGACCTGACATATATGAACGGATCCAGTTTGTCAAAGCTGAACAAATAAAGTTATTTCTCAAACTGTTTAACTCAACCTTTAAAGCTGAACTGGTTAGAAGTTATTGTTCATGGTTTTTAGATATTGCCAAGCTTCCTGAGTTTATCTTCCTAACAACATCGTTGTCACTTGCTTCTCTCTGCTATAGGCTCCGATGAGAGACTCTCCATGATGAGGAGCTAACACTGTCGGCCGCACAACCGCAGGAAGAGACGTGGCCGCTGCACCATCCACAGTCGACGCATGGCGGTATTAGGGGTAAGAGCCGCACCGAGGGGTTTACTCTCATCTCTTTATCAGCGCTGACAAACCCTGAGAACTCCTGTGATGGTTCCTCAGCCTCATCAAGGAAAAGTGTTCCCAACAAACATTTAATGGACACGGATCAATGCTGTGTTTTGTTTCTCACTCGCTGTTGGTCGAAGTAGATTCTTCCTACAAATAAACTTCAGTGAAGAAATGATGTACATCCCAAATGTTGATGCTGCAGCGTACCAGCATGTAACTGAGAAATTCTGATTATGTTAATAAGGTTTAACATTTGAATATGATTTGATAAATACAGGTCTTGGAAACTGACACATGGCTGGCAGTGTTGATATTAAGATTATTATTTTCCCGATTGACTGATTTATAAAATGTCCAGAATAGTATAAATAATCAGAAATTAGTCAAAGTGTCCGACAAACACTTCAAAACCCAAAGATAGTCAATTAAGAACAAGTGAATATTTGGATTTCTGATTAAAAAATTACTTAAATAAATAATTGATTATCCAAGTAGCTGTTGATTAGTTTTTCTGTTGATCGACATATTGATCAAGTGACTAATCTTTTCAGCTCTAACTGACATATTGTGTTTGTGAAATCCTTTTTTAAAAAGTCACAAGACGACAACAATCCACCTTCATCAATCATCAGAGTTATTTTCACTGGTCAAAAAGCCGACAGTTGGACATTGAGCCTCTTGTCCGTCTCTGCTCGTCTTGTGTCTTCATCTTCTTCGTATCCATCTCAGTGACCAGACGCTTTCGCTGTTTTAGCAGTCAGCGAGGATTTCGGAACAGGTTGGAGCCTCTAAATGATGGATGTCAGCTGTCTCAGTGTCTAACTCGCCGAGCACAACCAGCCATTATCTGAGTTATAGCCGGCTGTAATTTCACATCTGATGATTTGGCAGCAGCTGTCTGCTGCTGGAGTTCATTGGTTAGTCCTGATCAGTCAGTTACTGTGTTTTCACTCCACAAGACACCTCATTGTATTTCATCCTATTGTTAAAGAAAGACACCTGCAAGTGTCAGTTTTAATTTTGCATACTTTCACCTTTAAAGGGAAATGAACCTAAAATAAATGGCGAATCATTCTGTGTCAGAAGTCAGAGGGACATCGAGAAACAAAGCTGCTCTTAAAAACAAACCGTTTGCCGTAGATTTGATTTGACGGATCAGGAGACAGAAGCAGTCGGGTTCGAGCAGAGAGGGTTGACAAAGACATGAAACGAAATGTACGGTCTGACACAAAGATATCTTTAATGTGAAAATGGTCGAGGGAGAGCCGGAGGAGTCAGACCAGGAGTGGAGCCAGACGGCCTCCTCGGGGTGTTTCTCTGTACTCGAGCCGATACCAGAGAACCGTCTGCTCTCATCAAAAGAAAACTTCTGTTACAGACGCAGCTCAGACATTCTCTTTGAGTTGGTTATTTTAAAAGTTCTCCCTGCTGGTGATGAGTAGATATTCTCTTTAGGATCCACCTCATAACGGAGTCTGTCTGTCATGAGAGAGAGAGCCATGATAAACAGTTACCACGATACATGAAGGCATTTTTACCTTCATGCTTCTTTATTTCATTCACTGACCTCAGGCCAGTTGAGGTGAAGTCAAATGTTTTAATATTACATCATAAAGGATGGTTCTTACAGATAGAAGCATGTTGTGTTGGAGTGTTTTTCTGTCTTTCACTTGTGTTTTCCAGTTAAAAAGGTTCAACATTTTTGATGATATGGTGTATCCATATTTTATCATGAGGTCAGATGACAGCTAGGTGGTGGAAGAGCGTGTGTTGTTGCACTGTTTCTGGAAGATAAAACTGTATCTATTATTTAAAATTACACGCTGTAAATCAAAATACAAACTCATTTTCCCCCCATAAAACACACAGAGCGGACATGCTTTATCAAGTTGTGTCTGTCTGCTGTGTCAGACAGGGAGGAGGCCTGTGAGACCAAACACAGGGCAAAAGTGCTCAACATTGCTCAGTGCAATTTTAATCATTCCTCTTAATAATTTTCAGCTTTGTGTTTGTAGGTAAATATCTGGATGAGTTTGTCTAATTGAAGTTGATATAGGAAACAATATTTCAGCTGGTGCACATTTAACCATGAACTTCACGCAGAACTGGGGTCACTTTTTTGTTTCCTCTAACAAATCAGGGAGTATATCATAATTGAAATAAGGACACAGACGCCGTATCTGCAGCAGCTGACCGTCCCTGTTTGCTCTGATGTTACTCACAGAGTGAAACCACAGTTAGTCACCGAGTTACTCAACACACTTAGCTTCTGTATAGCAAATCACTGCTTTCAACATCGCTCCCATGTACACGTTTCAAAGCATGAATCACCGACTGCGAGCTCCCTGTCGCTGCCTGTTAGTCCTGCTCGTCTCATTGTGATCTTGCAGGTACATGTCGAACTGAAGCCTCGGCGCGGCACAGCTGGTCTCGGTTCACCGTCCTCGCCGTGGTTTAAAATTTACAATAAGATTTTCTGCCTGTGAGATGGAGATAATTTAACGTCTGAGTCCGAGAATGTCAAGGTGTTTATAGTAAATCCATACCTGACAGAAACATCACGGCAGCGTAACATCAAACAGGCTGCCGATGCTCCGAGAGATTCTTAGAAGCTCGCTTCAAAAAGGCACATGAAGAAGATGAAAACACAGGAGATATGGTTATACTGGATTTGGCAGGAAATAAGACGAGGCATAGAAAACACTGAAGCCCAGCTAACTGACATGAAACACTGCAGTGACATCCAGCCTGGTGTTCCTTATATATTCAATGGTTTTAATGGATTCACTTTCTGTACTCGGAGGCATTACTCGAGGTATTTGGAGGAATTGTATTAGTACTTTCTCCTGTTTGATCAACCTCCATATAATTGAGGATTTATCTTATATTTGCTTTTATGGAAAACAAGTCTGTCCATGTGTGCGTGAATTCCCTGTTTTGTTTACATCCACCAAAGCGAGACAATGATTGGCCACAAAAATTTGGAATTTGCTCATCAATCACTGCCTTGCTTGCTCAAATGTTGAATGTAATTCATCAAACAGACACACAAAAAGAAAAGCCGGTATTGCAACATTGCATGGAGGAGATAAAGATATAAACCTGGCAGAACCGGTTCCTTTTCTTGCCTCTAGATGGCGCACACTGACATGTTTACACCTGCAGGTTTAAACAGCCCCTGCTGTTACTTTTGAAACGATCTGGCTGAGCCATCAATCACATCATGAGCTTGTGTCTCACACGACAGAAGAACAAAACTGTAATGAAGTTTCTGGTTATTGAGTCTGAATTGAGTTCAGCTGCAGTTTAAAACGATCAGGGATTCATCCTTTTACATCCTCTCTGTCTGCAGTCTGCTCTCTTTGTCACGCTGTCTTTTCAGAAAAGCTTCCTTTATTTGAGCATCTGCGATGTTATGCAACTTACACTTGAGCCATTTAACTCTGATTGTAGAGCAGAACACAAATGATCAGGAAGTAGCACATACAAAGTGTTGGCCACAGACCAGTAGGACAGATTAGTGTTTGCAGAGATTGAACTTAAAACCAGTTCTAGTAAAACAGACCGAACCTGAGAGCTTCCAGAGTTTCCTTCTGCAACCCTGATTCCAAAAAACAGACATTACAGTGTTTTAATGTGTAAACAGTACATTTGTTTGTAGTTCTTCACTGACATATACTTGTAAATGCAGGATGGAAATTAGTTCAGAAGAGAACATGATAAATATTTTAGTTACCAATAGAATTAATGCCGACACTTCACAGAGAGAAAGATTCAACATGATCTAAAATCATACACATCCTCCTCTTCTCTTGCTTTGGGCGGGCAGAGTCACAGCTGGATGTCGTTCAGTCAGTTTGTGTGAGTTTAGGAATTTTAAGCTTTAATTTTGCTCTGTTCTTCTTCCGCAGAACCCCGACATGCTGACGAGGAAGATAAAGCTCTGTCACATCAACGCCCACATCACATGTCGCCTGTGTGAGGGCTACCTGATCGACGCCACCACTGTCACAGAGTGCTTACACACCTGTAGGTCCCGACTCTCTCTCACACACACACACACACACACACACACACACACACACACTCGCTCTGTTTCCTGTCTGTCTTTGGTGGGATCTTCTTACACTTTCAGTTCTCCTGTTCGTCTCTTGGTTTTGTTCCTGTTTTCCTGTCAGCTCTCTTCTTGTTTTCCTCTCATCAGTTTCTCTTGTTTATTTGACACGTTGGCTGTGTTTGGCTCCGAGGGGTTTTTCTTGGCTCGAAAGGTGTTGCCTTCAGGATTTATCCCTGATGGGAGGACTCCTGGAGGCAGACTGATGCCTCTGTGCTCCTCCGCTGCCTGCAGTCTGTGTGGTCTGTCATCCGCTGTGGACTTCTTCATGTTTCTCTCACAACCTCACCCAGAAACCAAACCGCTCTCATGGTCTATATGAATGTCATTTTCTAAAAGTGGGAGTCGGTGCCTTTAAACCTGAAGCGAACACACACACACGGGATCACAGAAAATGAGATTCTTGTCAGCGCCAGGTAATCTGCACATTTATTAGCCCTCGTAAGAAGGTGGGAGGATGTCGTGTCTCATTCACACGGTGGTACATCATTATCAGGGAATTTGCAATAAAGTAGGATAATACTGTCTGTTTGTATCTTCAGTTACAGTCATTATGCTGCCTGGCCGTTGTAAAGCCTGACTCTCATTCTACAGAAACCGTCTCAAGCCGATAAGCTGATTGTATGAAAGAGTTCTCTTAAAAATACACTTACTTCCTTATGTTACATCCTCAAATCAGCTTTGAGTTTGTCTTCATGCTTGTGTCTCCTCAGACAATGACGTTTATAAAAATCATCTGTTTCACAAATGTTCATATTTCTGAAATGTTTTTATCAGGTCAAACCCTCTTTCTAAGTCAGAAGATTTTGAGACAGACCATAGAGTCGACTCTGATGATGCCTGTAATGTTCTTTTGTTGACACTGTCAGCATTGACTGGACTGCTTTACATTGAGAGGTGTGTCTAATAGTCTGCCCCGTCACAGTGGTGGTAGAAATACTCAGATCTTTGACTTGAATTTAAAGTATCAAGGCCAGAGTGTAGAAATATTCTGTTACAGGTACAGAGGTCCTGCATTGAAGACTTATGTGAAAGCACATTAGTCCCAAAATAGACTACTCATTATGCCCATTTAGAATGATGTATATTATGTTATTGGATTATAATCATTGAAGCATAAATGTGTTCATCACTTTAATGTTGCAGCTGCTAAAGGTGGAGCTGATTTTAACTAATGAGCCGAATCTGCAAAGTAACTAAAGCTGTCAAAATGCATATAGTGGAAATACTGGAAGTACAAGTACCTCAAAATTGTACTTCAGTACAGTATTGGAATAAATTTACAAATACATTCAGCAGCTGCCCCCTCATGTATGTAAATGGGGAGGACAGAAAATTAGGGACACCTCAGTGTAATGTAGTTCAGTACAGCAGCAGCTCTGATTTTACTGTGTCACAAAAAACTAAACATACAATTAGTGGCTGTGGGACATTTTGTGCCGTTGTTTGTATTTGCTTTATAGTGCATGAAAATAACGAGCACTGATGCAGAAGTGAGAAAACCTTCTGTTCTGTGTGTTAAACGACTGTGATCATGTAGACTGAAGTTCAGAACACGTCAGCGATGAATACGTTTGAGCCGATTCTGTTGTGAAGAGTAAAATCAAACATTCTTGAAAGGCAGCAAGAAAATCAACTGCGTCTCAGTTGTAGCAGTTCAAAAATAAAAATGGAAAGGCCGAGCAACATGGGCCCATTTTGTTTCTTATTTAATGAAACATTTTATTAATATTATTTTGAATCTGAACAACACAAACAAAGATGTTTTAATGGTTTTGGAGATTTGAATCAGCAGCCAATTTGATTGTGCTGTTTGATTAGTGAGCAAGTAATTGAAGTCTGTTCAACTGTTGGACTCGTTCAAAAGTCCCTCTGTGTATTTTTGTGTTCAATCATCTGTAAATATGACTAAACTAAGCAAATTCTATTTGTGTAGCACATTTCAAAACATTTAAAAGAGCTTTACAAAAGGGAGGGAAGAGGAAATAAACACGAGACACGACGAGGACATAAATCACAAAATATAACATGAAGAAAAACAAATGATTTTTAAAGTTTTTTAAAAGGTGCTGATTTCTCCTCAGACTTGTTGAAGGAGCAAGTTTTATCCAACAACTGCACAACGATATCTGGGCAAAAACCTCCTTTTTTTTAAACTGTGAAGTTGTAGAAAAATTGATCCTAACATGCAGCTGTAGACCATCTGCGTGCTTTTCATTGTTCCTGCGAAACGTGTTTTAAGGCAGAGTTTCCTTTTAGATTCCTCAACCATCCAGTCAGACGCTTCCTGTAAAACCAGCGAGGCCTCGTATATTTTTCCGCCTCAGTTTTTCTGAAATCATCACGTGCTCGATCAGGTCGAGCTTCACAGTGCATCTGCTTTATGTGTTGGCTTGTGTTTTACTGCCAGCTGGAATGAAACTGGAGCGACCTTGAACTGGCCGTTCTGTCCTGGGGGTCACCGAGTCGACGAGGTCTCGGCCTCAGTTCCTCATCTGCAACTTTAAGTGCCCTTTAATGCTCGTATGAGGTCTGAGGAGGTCGTTGGACGGCCGAGTGAACTCTATTGTTATGCTGACATCAAGACAAATGATGATGGTTTGCGAAGTCGATATTTTGAGGTTGTGAAATCATAATCATCTGGTACTTTAAAATAATGACGGGGTCTGTGGATTTGAGCTTGAAGGCATTCTCACCCCCGCTGTGTTCGGAGTTGTTTAATCGAACTTGACACATTTATTCCCGGAACGATTTATTTGGGTTGTTGAAAACAATGTGAGTGTGAACCAATCAGTCGCTCGCTGCTTCGCCTGAAAGAGATTCAACTGAGTCGCTTTCTTGCTTGTATTAAATTGAGAAAACCTTCCAGATGAGTCCAAACACCTCAAGTTGCTCTTGTTAGATACAGAACACCAAACATTAACTTCTTGATGTTTGCAGCATAAAACCATTCTCATTTGCTCTAAACAAGATACTAAGACCTAAAAGTCAACAAGAGCATTTGGAAAGATCAACTCGTACTAGATGAACCCAGACGGTGTAATATCTCGTCTGTCCACCAGAGGAGGCTCTTCCACCACAGATGGAGCCCCCTCTGCTGACCGTAGACATCATCGTCTCCCTCTCACATAGAAAAAAACGGGCTCCACCGACAGAGAGTTGAGACAAAGAGATTCACATCACGTCACCGTTGCAGCTGTTCTGACCGACTGAGCTGCAATAAAACTGAAGCCACCATAAAACTGTGAGCTGGATGTGATGGAGGCGTGTGGGCAGTAAATCACAGAGCTGGGATTATGTCTCATATTATTCACATGGGGGGTGAAAGGTCAAGTGATTGGATCATTATTTTAAATATTAGATTATTCAAATCAGAATGTAGCAGCTGTTTAAACAGAGCTTTCGTTGTTTATGTGTCTTTTTCTGCTGAATGTCCAACTGCTGATTGCTGTGTTTCTTTCACTGTGGGAGATTCATCAGAAAATACTTCTTTTTTTTTTTAATTATTGAAAAAAAAAAACTTTCTGTGGAAGAAAAATCAAAACAGGTCACAAAAATGTTTTTGTGCTTTACGTTTTAAATCAAAACGTACATTCATGAAGGACAAGACTGAAACGTCCACTGAAGAGACGGAAAATGACAGAAACATCAGATGTGTGTGGAGCGATGAGACTTTAACCTTCCTCACAAACATAAATATCATTTTCCTGTCATGATTTCTACGTTTTTCCAACGTTTGAGGTTTGACTGAAACTTAACTACATCATCTCTTTGCGCTCTCTTCCTCTACATTGGTTTAATGGCACCTGACTGAAGCATCAGCGCCACCTGCTGCTTATCTCGACAAACCAACTCCTAATATTCATAAAACAGTAGTGAATGGAAACTTTTGCAGATTTTGAAAATTCGGCTAAGATTTGGATGGAAGCCTGATTACAGTTTTTAAATTACCTCAAATACATGTTTGGCCAGTTTCTTGTCACTCAATCAGCTGATGTATATGACGATATGATATATCTCTTTAGGCCAATAACAGCTGCCCAGTTTATCAGCTGGATTCCGATTACGAGCCATTGATAATAAAGTTTTCTCGCTTCACAGCTGAAAGTGAGCTGATGAGAGATGTAGATATTTAGTCCTGAAATCATTAAGAGTGATTGTGATCAGAGTATTTAGCAGATAAGCAGGATTATCGTTTTAGCCACAGTCACAGAGATTTACTACAAGTGAGTCCTTTAAAATATCCAACTGAAAACAAACTAAATGCACAGTGTTGGCTTCATTTATGAATCTGTAGCTTGGAGAGTAACCATGAGTGTGTGTGTGTGTGTGTGTGTGTGTGTGTGTGTGTGTCTCTCTCTACAGTCTGTAGAAGCTGCCTAGTGAAGTATCTGGAGGAAAACAACACGTGCCCCACGTGTAGGATTGTTATTCATCAGAGCCATCCACTGCAGTACATCGGGTGAGTGAGGGAGCCGCCGCAGAACACACACACACACACACACACACACACACACACACACACACAGAGGTACAGTGAGATGCTCCATTTTCCTCTTCTATCTACAGTTCTCTCCTCCTGCATTCCTGACATATAGTGCACACACCCATGCACGCTCTCTCTCACTCGCACACACCCACACTGATGCTTTGACAGCGCTCCATCAGTGTGCAGGAAGCTGCTCGCTGCCTCTGGGAGAATCAGCAGTGCACTGCCAGTAAAGAACAAACTACCAAGGAACAAAGTGCTGCTGGTCTTTTTCTATTTTATTTCTTCTCTCCTGCAGCAACGTCTGCTGAGGGTGGTCTGTGTGTCTGTGTATTTTTATAGATGCAGAAACATAAGAAGGTTCCAGTAATGAACTAATGCTGCACGTGATAGCGTTTATAGCTTTAACTCATTTACACTTCTGTTCTCAACCTGCATGAGAACACATCACTGCCGTAAACGAGATAATGTCACTTCCTGCTTTCGTGAAGGCCTCTCGTACTGTGAAGAGTACTCGACTGATTTCACACTGCTCTCCTTCAGAATTGCAAATTGGACAGTTAAAAAAGGCTCAAAATAGATGCAGCAGACATGTTCTTTATTTCACATCTTCTTCCGTGATGTCAAGGAGCTCAACAAACGCAACTGGGAAAGACTGATAGATTTTAAAATGAAAAGCTAAAGTTTCAGCCTGTACAGTTTAAATCAAAGACTTTGAACAATTAAATTCATGAAATAATTTTCTTATGAAGACATTTTGGAAGTCAAGTCTTATTGTTTCGGGACGTTCACTCTGCGACTAAATCGTCCTCGCTGAGGGATTTTGTTGTTGGTGCCCCCTCTGAGCGCTCATGCATTAATGTCTGATTAATGCAACACACAAACTTAATGTGCACCAGCAATTTAGTCATTACCGTCTAAACTGCGCTGTTTGCAGACTCATTGTTTCATAGGAAATGCTCCATTTCAAACACATTAGCTCTTTGCACAGCTGTTTTTTGCCACATTGTTGGCAGGAAATTTGACTTGGTGGGAAACATCACAAGTAATTTGAACAGACGTCGGATAAACTCCGTCTGCTCATCAAGGAGATCGATCAAAGTTGATGTTTGAGACTGAACTCAACACTCAGACGTCTCCTCACAGATAATTAGCTCAGCACAACTAATCCAGCCTCTTGTACTGTCGAGTGTGACTTTCCTTGATGGGTTTAATCCATTTTTTATTATACTTGAAATGATTCTGGTTATGACAATAAAACCTTAAAAAAATCATACTTCATTACTTTAAACTCCTGCAAAGAACATTGTTTTAACATTCTTTAGTTGTGGGAAGGAAATTAGTTAATGTAGCTTCTGTCTGTAAATAATTCACTTTTTTGTAACTACCATATACGAGTTATATGTTAAAGAATATAAACCTTCAAAATATTCAGTGATTTTTATTGGTGAATGAGTAAAAACACCTGTGCAGGTGTGCAGGTGTGCATGGCCTTTACAGACTGTGCAGTAGTCAGTGCACAACAGCGCCTCTAGTGGTTTGATGTCGTTTTTATGATTTAGAGGTAATTTTATTTTGAATTTAACATGGCTTTATTTTTTGCTAATTCTGAATCTAGTGTTTGGTTCCTTTACTAAAATTGGTGCTTTCTGGATTCTTTAAACTCATAAGCATATTAATTTGCCATTAATTAATTAGATTAATTGATGGCTTCAATGCAGAGGAACATTAGGAAGTAAAAACAACGTTCTTGAAAGAAAAACATACAGCACACAGGGCAAATAATCAGCAACACAAAAAAACAAGTAGTACAATTGTCCAGTTAAAATGTACATTCAGGTATTTTATGTACCTGTATGGCACTAATATACCTTCTGACAGGTGACAAATGAATGAGTGGAGAAACCCAACAAATGATGACGCTTTCATGCAGACACAAGGGCTAAATACATGTACATGTTTTTTAAATTATATAGTATGACCTTTGCAGTCATCTGATCTCAAGCCAGTTTAACACCTGGAGATGGTTGGAGATTTTGGAACCCATCATCAAAACCCCAAATTAGAATTAATCTTATGGTGTTGGTTGATGTTCATCCTTTCAGTAGAGTTCCACAGACTTTTAAAATCTGTGCTAACACAGAGGTCTCTCTCAGTTTTAGTTGTCAGTTCAGCAGTAACGGTGTTAAAACCTCTAATCTTGGCTGTGAGAATATACTTCCAGCTCTGTCCAGCAGGGGCCAGTGTTTTGCTGCTTTGTGGATCAACTCTCAGCATCAGGCAGCTAATTTTGGCCTCAGATACATCGAGTCTCCAGTGGACAGCAGGGGAGACAAACGTGCCACATTTTTCCATGGTTTTTCCTCCGTGACACTGCAGCAACCTCAGGACGTCGCGTCCGCTCGCCGGCTGCTACGACTGGCTGTCAAAATGCACCGTCATGGCGACGGCAGGCCTGAGCCCGCACTGTGCACCTGTGTCACCTGTGTCACCTGTGTCACCTGCACGGCCCCACAGTGAAATGCTGCTTAACACTGTGACTCACAGAGCATATGCTGCACACTGGCCTCTGAGAGCTGCTGGCATTTCAGTTTTTCAGTCTATCATAAGATCTGTTTGTCGTGGTTCCACATGTGTTGGTCTGACTGATTAATTCTTCATTTCAACACTTTTTAGAGGAATGAATAGATAAAATATTTGCAAGAAAAAGGCAAAAAAAATAAACAACTGTCTTTTAAAAAGAAGCATTTTTTTCTAACAGAAATGTTTTTCCTGCTCTACCATCCTGTCAATCATCTCAGGGCCTCTCGGAACAATCTCATGAGTCCTTGGTTTGGTTCAGACCCAGGATGTGAACTGATGCTGTAGATTGTACAAAACAATTTTAAATCCAAGTTGCCAAGTGCATCTCTGACATTTTAGATGCCTGGTTTCCCTCTTTGGATATAAAATTCAGATTTTGTTCTCCCCACAAACTAATGAGGTAACTGATCATTCTTTCTTCTTTGTTTCAGCCATGACAGAACAATGCAAGACATTGTCTACAAGTTGGTACCGGGACTTCAAGAGGGTAAGTGTCATGTATTGTCTTTATCATACAACCCACAAGAGATCCGACCAATAACCTTGAAGCTTTCACTGATGTCTGATATCATTGTCTGTGTATGTTCACAAACTGATTTGACATGAAAAACAAATACAGTTTAATTAAATCTTCTTGCTGTTGAGTTTAGAGGCACCTAGTGAAGCAGGTTACAGTCCACACACACATAATCACACACACCATTGAACCTTAAGGGCTGAGCGACAGCAGTGACCCCGAGAAAAGACACTGTCCTCTCTTATTTTATCTCTTTCTCTTCCTCTTGTTCAGCGGAGATAAAGAAGCAGAGGGAGTTCTATCAGAAGTTGGGGATGGAGGTGCCTGGAGACATTAAAGGAGAGCTTTGCAACATGAAGACTCATCTAGATCAGCGCAACGGTAAGATCCACCTCACACACACTCCGACAGCTTTGGTTCATTCTTAACAAAACCGTTGTAGATGAATTCTCACATTTGGCCAAAGAGGAACCCAGAAGAGATTGAGAAATTTTAAAATGTGTCCCAGCAGTTTCAGTCTTGAGCGGTGACGGTACACTATGCTGGTTAGTGGTTGGTTCCAATAACTGCCCCTGGTGGTTTAACATGATTTACCAGTTTGTAACAGACATGGGTGGCCGCAGCACACCAGAAGGTGTTATTGACCTTATTATGTGATATGAGTGTTGAATTTTGTCCAAATAGCTGTAGGGGTCAATGTAACTGCACATCCATGCACATGCAAAACAATGTCCCACCAATAGTTTCACACTATTGGACCGATCAACAGGTGGCAGTTACAGGCCAAGCTGTGCTGCAATGAGCCAGCAAAGGCAGAGAGGACTGAAAGCTAGTCAACAGGATACAAGTAGGCCAAACTGTGTCTCAGCAAAAACAGCCCATTTTAACATTTTGGACTCGAAATGTTGCCAGTGTGAGTGTCTGCTTCTTCTTATTGAACTGAATAAGGCAATGAAGCCCCCAACTCGTAATGACTAATATTAGATGCACGGCCACAAGTAACAGCAGAAGCCATCAAGCAGTAGAGATGAAGGCAATTTAGCCAATCAGAATGAGTCCCTGGCTGGCTTGTTGTGCACAACGGCTTTTCCGTACCAGCTCACTTCCAAGGGCTGGTGTAAATGTGTGCCCAGAGGGCTGTCATGCTGGCAGGCCTAATCGCTCCCTTAATCCCCCTCTCTGATTTTGGTAATTAAGGCTCAAATGGAAGTGGAACTGCTCTCCGGCTTCCCGTGCCTCGATGCTTGAAGACAGGTTTAGCTACAGCACTCTCTCTCTCTCTCTCACACACACACAAATACAGATACATGTTCATACACAAACACTTTTAAGGATCATTTGTACAGACGCCAAAAGAAAAGCAGACCCAGAGACTCCTCGATTGCATTTCTCCATCATTTCCGTTCAGTGCACTAAAGCACAAATATATCTGCCATCTCAAGCCTTGGGTGGTGATAAAAATATTTTTTGACTTTTGACACACTAGAAAATCAACACTCATATGATTTGAAGGCTCATTGACCAGGATGTTTTCTTTCTCGGGTCCATAAAGAGTTTTCTTGTGCATCTGAAGCTTTTTTTTCCCCCATCAGGCTTTTGACACACTTTACTGGGTTTTGATAATTGAGTTCTGTGAATTGTGAAAGCTGCCGTCAAACTCGAGTACAGTTGAGAAAATAAGTGAATTGTCTGCTTCACCTCAAAGCTGCTCTGAAGGTTGGCCTCCACCTCCCAGCTCCACACACCGGGTGAAAATCTCACATTACCATCATTGATCTTTACCTGCAGTGTGAACAGTATATTTATAAAGCATTATAAAGGCAGTGTAATATGACACACAACAAACCCAGACATCATGGTTTTGTCGTGATGGTCGGACAAAAGTAGCATCCTTCATCTATGAGAGATAACTTTTTCGAATGATGTGCAATTTATAGATAGTTTGTAGGGATTCACATGCTTTTTGTAATGACTCCTCTCTTCCCAATGGATTGATGAAACAGATCGTGGTCTGGGATGAATAACTTGACCCAAGTCTGAAAACACCCTAAGAGATTAAAATCAAACTCTCTCGGGTTCTTTACTTGGAAAAATGTCCCTGAAGTGTTGCATGAACATCTTGGTCATAAAGGCTTAGTTAGAGAAAGTCTCTGTTTTGTCTTTGGCTGAATAAAACCTCCAAAGACCTGGATGAGCTTTATTGAGGCAGGGAAGCGTTCAGAGATGCACTGATTCCTCCTCTTCATCATACTGCTCTGAGAAATGTGGGTCAACATCAGCTGTCCTGCTGAACGTGAAGCTCAGGAGGTGCCATTGTTTTAGTACAATGTTAATCTAAACTTTGATAGTGTCAGATGATGCTATATTGCTTATTCTCATTCACAGAACTGAGTACGAACGCAGCCCTGTAATGTAAATGCCTAACTAGCGACCTCTAGAGGCTATGTTGTTCCTAACAATCAATCAAAACCAACGGACCTTGTTGTTTTTAGATCCAGCCGGTTTCACTAACGAGGCCGAGAACATCTTTTTGTTTATTTCATAAAGGCCATAGTGAGAATTTTGTATCTACAGCGTCACCTCAGGGATGTTAGAGTAAGTTTCTGCAGTAAAACACACAGTCAAACTCTGGCTTGTTTCCTTCCACTCTGAGCAAGTGGATGCTCCTCATTAGCTCTTATTTAAGATGGGCAAACCAAAGTTAACACATGGTAAAGCAGAGATCACACTAGACTAACTGCAGGCGACAGTGGGCACTCTGTTAATGTTGGCCCTGCCAGCCGAGTTGAACCACATTACACTTAATTAAAGGCTCGTTTATCCAGAATCCCTCAGAAACAGAAACTTTCTCTGGGGTCCTCTCGAACCAGCTCGGTTTAATGAATTCTTCTGGCGCGGTGCTAACGACACAGGACAGAGCAGCACTTCCTAATTCCTCGCAGCTGAATTCAGGGCCAGAAATGTCAATGCTAACTTTAAGTCCAATAAATTTACTGGAGTTGGTCTTTGGAGCAGAGAAATGCCAACATTAGCATTTTAAGAACAGAAAACAACCAACTGCTCTCGTACCTTAGTGATAATGTGTCCTCACTTTTTTTTTTCAACTTTAATTCAATTCAATTATTCAATTATAGCCATGACTAACCTGAAAGGAGGAGCTGATTATCTGTGAGGAAGTAGTCAAAGTCTAGAAAGAAAGAAACGTCAGGGATCTGAAACAGAAAACTCGTCCATGAAGGAGAGAATAGTAATTTTTGTTGGTGACTTGCATAAAGTGACGACAACTTACATCTTGTTGTAAAACCCAGTGTTGTAGAATGATGAATGAAATAAACCTTGTGCAGGATTTTACAAAGGGGCAGAGACACACATGATGTCCACCCGTCACTCAGCCAGCGACGGCTCTGTGACATGAACAGATAACATCACACCATTGGAAACATGACACGTGAATCTCAGCTCTGTTCACTCGGTGAGTTTTCCTCCGAGCGCTACTCGACACGGACAGAAGAAAAACTCGGTTTCCACCAGCTGAAATCACCTGGTTTCCGGAGCACTTACTGTGTCATCGCTGTGTCGTGATGAGTCTGCTGAGAGCACTTTTCTCTTTCGTGACAGTATAAACTCACCCACACACACACACGGCTAGTTTACTCCAACATGTAGCAACATATTGGCATTGTACATTGTGATTTGATTGTATGTGAGAGATCCCAGATGAGCGAGAAAGAAACTCTGCTCAGCCTTTAAAATCCCCAAATACAAGCAATCATCCCGTTACCTCAAACACAAACAGGGTCTTCATGTCTGTTTGGAGTCACTGAGATACTTCAGGGTTGTTTGAAGGTGAGACACAACAATAAGAGCAAGCCCCTCTTGATGTGTAATCAGCCCGGCCGACTCTGGAGACAATCGCCGCAGAGACACCAGGGCAAGCTCAGACCCTTCCCGTTAATACTCGGTGGAATCGGTGACAGTTACCCCGAACGGAAAATGGTCACAGAGGGGTGAACACAATCCCATCTGCAATCTGAGCTGCAGTAAACTGGCCACACACACACACACACACACACACACACACATCCACCACTGAATCCAGGAAAAATGGACTGGATTTCTTTTGTTTTTAAAGGTTACAGAAAAGCAATACCCATCTGCGCTGCAATTTTGTCACAGTGCCACAATTTTGACTTTGAGAACTAAGTTTCACATCTAAAAATTCAATAGTTCTACAGTTTCACAGCCAACAAGAAGAAAAACATAAGCACACCTGTCCTCACCTGGGGTTTAAGAGTCGTGTTTATGTGCACACAAGAAAGACGGGAAGTCTCTGTAAAGTCTCTATAGTGAGATGACACGACACTGTGGAAACTCAAATATCAACTGTTGCAGCTTTAGCCACACGTGATTTTAGTATTTCGGATAAAACTATGTAACCAGAGCTTAAACGATGAATCGATTGAGGGCCAGAACAGATCCAGCTGTGGTTAGGATCCTACACTACGCTGGGTGGATGTAAACATGGACATAGTCACTTGTGATTCTCAGCACGTACATAGCAAGAAGATGCAGAAAGCTTTAGTTTAAGCAACAGAAAATTACACAGATCAACAACTTTCATAATCAATTATCATTTTTGAATCAACTATTTCCAACTTCTCAAATGTGAAGATTTGCTGCTTTTCCCTGTTTCATGTTATTAAATATCTTTGGGTTTTGCAGCATTGCTCAGACAAAGCAAGCAGGTTGAAGATGCCACATTGGGCTCATGTGATGCATTTTTCATGTATTCATCGAGAAAGTGTGGATTGAAGTGTTAGTTGCAGCCCTACAGCTGCGACACTGATACCTTCCCCATCTCAAGTCTTTGTTGTGCGCTTGTAATTGTCAGGTTGCTCCAGTTTTATTCTTGCAGTGTTAAATAGTTTTCTTTTTAATCCCATACTGCAATTAAGTAAAATAGGTTTTTCATTTATAGTTACGATCCGTCCATAAGACACTTAGTCTTTATCTCTGGAGGCAGTAATTTCAGGTATTTTACGAGAACATTTAGTGAATAAACATTTAAAATCTATTTAACCTTGTGTATTTTTAGGTCGTATCCCCTCAAATAAATGTTCCTTCGCTTCTTTACATCAGCTCTTTTATAGTTGATGCAACTTGTGCTCATTCAGGCTTCCAGCTCCAAACCAAAGTTCTGTTTGGTTTCTTATTAAACAGTAGTTTACCTTTTCTTGCGCCACCCTGAACACAGACCTCAGTCTGTGAGAAATCTCTTCCTTTCCTTCCACATGTTCACCGGAGATTGCTGTTTTCTCTAATATCCTCCCATATCTGCTTCCATTCTCCAGAAAAATAAAAGTAGCAAATGGCAAAAGCAGACAAACTCGATTAAGGTAGAACTGGTGTCAGCCCTCTTATAGACTCATCAGGGATTTGGCCTGTGTTAGACATGTGCCCACGCAGCAGATAAGTCGTATAAAAGATGCTTCGACACCCTCCGACCTGTAATTGCCTTATAGATGGACCCTGCAGGAGGTGTTGTTACGCTCCAACAGGCACCGGCTGTTTCAACACTGCACAGAGACAAACACGTCCGTTTCCTCCGCATCCGACAGGTCTTGTTTTCAACAGGGCCGCCGTGCACGTCAATTAAGCTCGAGCCTCTTGACTCAGGTTAACGAGCACGATGAGAGCTGCTCGATCACCTGAATGACTGCAGGAACATGCAGATGCAGTTTGAGACAATATTAATTTCCAATTCAGAACATACAACATGGCGGCTCAATTCTCTTCCTACCTTTGTTTTTCTGCCCAGGCGACGCAAAATCGGAGGACACGGCCAATAAGGAGGCAGGAGAGGAGAAACCAGAGGAGGACAACGACTATCACCGTAGCGATGAGCAGGTGAGTCCTTGCTTACTGACGGATGGCGAGTCATGATCCTCACTTCCTCTCTGCAGGGACTCTCTTTTAATTGGTTAAAAGCTTGGTTTGTCAAAAACACAACTAGAAGGGCACAGACCTCTGCCAAGGCCAATCATTCGCTCTTCTGTGATATGTCACTGTTGGACTTTATTACCTTTACTACTAAGGTGTATGGTTTTTATTCCTCCAAGACCAAATGACCAATCTTGCAATGTGAACGAAAGGGAAAAATAATTTGTGATTCAGATGCGCTTCCAAATTTAATGGCTTGTTTTACTCCACCAAGTTGCATCAAAAAAAAAAAATGGGCCAGTAGTTTATCTGTAAACCTGCTGACAAACAGACAAGCTGAACCGAGAACATAAGCTCCTTGGTGGAGGTAAAAATATCTTCCCCCTGGTGACCATGAAGATAGTTTGGATTTTCTTTGCCCAGGTTTTAAAGTGTCTGCCTCTTTCCCAGTACAAACTGTTTTCAAACTGACATTAAATGCAGTGACATTGTTTCTGGAAAGAGAATTGTTGAGATGCCCATTTTGAATGTGAGGACAACAAACACAATCCCAGCTTTAATTTTAATGGTATGGAGGCAGAATTATAAGAGTCAGATGTCAAAGAACTGTCTGCCTGGATAGATGCCACTTGTGAGAATGTTTTTTATTTTAGGTGAACTAGCCCTTTAACAACCAACCAGTTTTATAATTTGTGAGGAAATTTGGGCGGCAGTACACATTGATTTGTCTTTTATCAGTGATTAGAAGAAGCAAATTGGATAAAATAATTACAGGTTTCAAAGCGGTCTGTCAGGAACAAAGGCACGAAGGGAAAAAAATACTGTTGGTGATAATTGTGGGTACAATTGGTTTAAAAGCCTGCACATCAATTATTGCCTTTATAAAAGTGGCCCCCCATGTGAGGCTGTTTTACAATTACTGGGTTCTTTTGTCTTTGCTGTTTGATTGTGTAGATCCACTCAGCGCCACCACAGCGCCACGCCGCTGCCATCCACTGAACACGTTTAAAATGGAAATGGGCTTTTCTTGATTTCATTTGTATTCTGGCACATTCTCACGCCGTGCAAAATGATATTAATAATGCAGAGAGAGCGGAGTTATTGTTGTGTTGGACAGAAGCACAAAGCGTCTCCAGCGCAATATTTCTCAGGCTGAAGAAAATCGGTTTCGTACCGTTTGAGATGCGTTTTTAAAAAGGACAAAAGCCCAGCACACGATTTTAAAAACAAGGCCGTCATCTTCATTCAGCCAGCTCTTCACTGCCATGCGGGGAAGGCAGGCTGCCCCGATGAGGGTGAAGAGCTCGCCCTTTGGATTTTCAGCAGAGGTGCAGAATGTGTTCAGAATAGCTAATACGAGAAATCTGTGTGAGCTGAATGCCGTCATGTCAAATGTCACCGAGAGGAGGAGGAGGAGGAGGAGGAGGGAGGGAAAGAGCCGAGGAATACAAGATGATGGAAATGATTTGAAGGATTGAGAGAGAAAATGACCTGCTGATGAAAACAAGTCACCACGCAGGGTGAAAAATTAAAGAATGCATTTCTTGTAAATTGATGTTGGAGGGAGGGATCAGAGTCAACGGTGAACATTGAGAAGGTGAGTCTCGTCAGAACTGGCAGAAAGAAAATGGCTGAAATGAGGGGAGAATAAAGAGGAAAGGACGCTGATGGAAAATGGGATCTTTGAGATTGAAATGGTGACAAAAAATGGCAGCTCATGGCAGGTTCTCTCTCTCTCTCTCTCTCTGTCCACTGAGATCATCTGGGTTATTTTAGCATTTGTCCTCATTTTAACCCCCTGTTTTAAATCGGATCTTGATCTTAGTGGCAGTGATTAAACATTTAAAACAACGGAAAAAAAAGATTAAGTCAAATCATGAGCTACCTACGATGACGCCAGCCATCTGATGGACTCTGGACATCACTGTCCCATGTCTGTCTCACTGCTGCTCAGTTCGCTCCTGATCAGAGGTCATGGACTATTCCTATGAGGGAATCCCCCCCCCTCTCTGCTCACCACGGCTTTGTCCAAGTCGTCCGTCTCTCCTGTTGACCGTTGCTCTAAATGACAGGTCCCCTCTTCATGACCTCATCATGATTCCATACTCACTGTTTCCCCGGAGCCACAGCTCCTGACATTCAAACAGAGCCAAAAATAAAAGGCTCCAGGGCATCTCTGATGTAAATAATAGTCCAATTCAACCTTGTGACTTTAATGATCTGGTCAATGATTTTAATCACCTGTGTTCCTTCACGATAGATCTAGATAGACCTGTCACGACCAAGTCAGCTGCAGCCACCAAATCATTCCTGCGGATAAATGATTCTGTCTGTGGCTGTAAGGGAGACTGAAGGGGGCTGAGCCCAGATGGAAAAAAGACAAAACTTAGTGTTCATTTGCGCCACATGAAGGAGCTTTTGACTTTGCTCAATTTTTGAGTAAAGTCATCTTTGCTGTTCTGGAAATATATGCAGATGAGTGCATATGAATTAGATAATGAATCATTTGTATTTTTAAACTCAATTTCAGAAAACATGCAACAGAAAATAAAATGTAATAATCTTAATGTAAGTAATCAACTGGGGGTGTTTCACGGTGATTTCATTAATTCTAATTTTTACCCCTTGTTAAAAAGCCTTTTATTTTCCAGTAGCAACCAGCCCAGATTGTAGAGAGCAGATGATGTCATAATGAAGGATGAGCTGCATTAGAAAAGCACAGAGTTGTGAAGAGAGAAGATTAGAAAATGCAAAACAAGACAGTTCATCTCGAG
Source organism: Holacanthus passer (assembly GCA_025331565.1). NCBI lineage: Eukaryota > Metazoa > Chordata > Actinopteri > Pomacanthidae > Holacanthus > Holacanthus passer. Next base: position 44,783 of record JAFREQ010000249.1, on the reverse strand, counting down.
AGGTTTATCGATTTGATCAATTTGAACAAAAGCAAAGAGAAAGAAGTCCAGAGGAATGATGGCAGCAGTTGTCATCTAGAAGAATAAAGATGACGGACAAATTAGTCCCAGAAAGCCCCCCCATCACCATGTCACTGAACATGAACATGCAGAGGCCACTGGGCTGTGAGAACCGGCAGGCGAAGCGGCATGCATGGCCGGCTTCCAGAGCACTTCCCCGCTGTCATCTGGACGACCTTTCAGAGAGTAACCTTGGGGTGTGAGGCAGCGCCACAGAAAGATAATGAAAGCAGGATTACAACAGCCACAATGAGTCAGAGCAAAACCGACTGTATCAGCAAAGCATGAAGCCGTGGAGTCTCAGCTGCTGAACTGGATGGTGGAAGATCTTAAAGATAAAAACACGTAGACTTAATAAACTACAGCTATTTTGAGCTTAAAGAGTCTGCTTTGGAGAAATTGGAGAACGCAGCTTTGCTCTGAATTATTAATCGAGCCTCGAATGCCTGATTTATCAGCAGCATCCAAACTCAATACTCACACAGAGACACAACTACACACCCTCACAAACACAGAAAACACACTGGCTCAGACCTCTGCAAACATCCACGCCTCAGTAATGAGCCTGTAACGTAGTGTTGAGCTTTCTCTGTGTGATATTTTCTTGATACGCCTCAATATTGCATCAGTCACATCAGTGTGTGTGTGTGTGTGTGTGTAGCAGGACTCTGGCTCCATAACAGCACCACTAATGTCCTGTAATGTAATGAAACTGCCGTGGAGCCGCTGTGGAGTCCAGATCACCACCGAGGCTTTTATTTCACATTATGAGCCTCCCTCATCGCCAGCGCCACTGGAAAGCACATATATATTATTACCGTGTTGCTCTTTGCTTATAGGAGGCTCACTGAAGCGCCGCCGGTGTTTATTTGAGAAGAGAGATGATTTCCAAGTTTAAACAGAAACCAGGGTTATGTTGCTTTTTCCTGTCTCTGAAGAGAGAGAGATAAAGAGACAGACAGAGGGAGGGTGACAGAAGGACACCCACAAATGAAGAAATACAAAGCCTCAGTCTTCTTCTGTCTTTGAAAGTGTGGGTGCAGGAGCTCTGTGGCGGTGATGCATCCTGACTCCTGCAACCACCGACTGCCAAAACCACCTACTGTTTCAGCTCACGGGGAAAACAAGTGCACAGACCGACGGCAGAGACGCTCGGCTGCGTGAAAGGAGACAATAAGCAAAACACAGACAGTGGTTCAGCTGGACGTGCAGGACGAGCAGAACAGCACCAGGCTGAATTAACCAGCTGTGCTTTGTAATCCTGAAGTCTGGTTTCAGGAAAGATCAGGAGAAATAAGCAACTCTCGGATCATTCTTTGACAATAAGCAGCGTTTGAGATACTGAGAATACGTTCAATGATTCCACTTACATACAATCTGAAATGACTTGGTTGACATGTCAGCAGGATAACAAACATAAACCTTACATGCTGAACAGCAGCATATTAACATATCAACTCAGCATGTTAGCAAACATATTATGATTAGATCCCCAGAGTCATAAAGATTCATCCTCCGGGGACCACAGACGTCTTTTCAAATTTCCAAGCAATCTCTTCATTATGACGATTATTTCGCTGAATCTTATCCCCATTCTGAGAGTCATGCACTTGTGTATGTGTATCTACATGTGTGTGTTTGAATCACTATGAGCAAACTGTGTTGTCTTTTAACCTGAACTAGATACTGATTGCCTTGTGTAAAGCCTTGTCTTATGTTTTCTCATGTTTTGTGTTTCCTTTCAACAGGTCAGCATCTGCTTGGAGTGCAACAGCAGCAAGCTTCGAGGTCTGAAGCGCAAGTGGATCCGCTGTTCAGCACAAGCCACCGTCCTCCACCTCAAGAAGTTCATCGCCAAAAAGCTTAACCTGACATCATTTAATGAGGTACAGATGATGACACAGTCCGTCAGGCCAGAAAGGAGCGAGCTGAGAGGAGACCGCTGCCACAAACTGTAGTTTAGTGAAGGGATAAAACTGAAACTACAAAGATCACAGGATGAAAATCTAAAGAATTTTGTTCCTGCTTAATTACAGTTCTGTAGATGTGAATAACCTTTAACTAACCTTTGGCATCAGTCAAATTGCTCCATTGCTCAAAGCTTCGGTTTGACCTGTGGGTCAAACCTGCTCACATTCTGAAAAGGTCGGGCTGCACAGGTCATTTTGAAGTTTGACATCCAACTGCTTCACGAAAGGAGCAGAGATATAAAACATCACCTCAGCTCATGAATGACTCTTTCATTGATCTTAACTGGGCGGTCGGACGAGATGAGAGTCAAATATTGGTTTTCATTCCAAGCAGCTTAAGTCCGAAATTCATTTTACAGCATTTTTTGTGTCAGTGCATCTATGGATGATTGTTTTCAGTCGACTTCATTTCTGTGGTTAACAAATAATGCAGATCCAATCATCTGTATTTGTCAAAATGTGAAAGAGAATTCGCAGCAGTTTGGAACAAATCCTTCTAATTGCTGGTGTTTGTTTGAACGTATTTGCAGCTCCAGCTGGGCGGTGCGGCCGTGTGTATCAGGAAGTTTAGTTAATCACAAGAAATTACATAAATGTCAGTTTATTATACTTTCCTGCTCTGACTCATACAGGGTCTTTGTGTTTGTTATATTTAGCAGGAAACGAGCCCTTATGATATCTACATGTGGTAATTTTTCTATTTATCGTCTTTTCCGCCCCGTTCGCAGCAGCGGGGGGGAACAGTGGGCGATAATTTGACAGATGGATTTTTCGAATGCCGTGAATAATCACAGACGCTTTTGTGTCCTGTATTTTTTTTTTTTTTTTTTTTTTGAATTTTCTGTCTCTTTTTTTACTGGCTGTCACAGAGATGAGTGGGTCGGCTCCATCATATCGTCGTCCTCCTTTGCTAACTTTGGCGAGGCAGCCGTTCCCCCCCCACCAGCCTTTGTTGTCCTTTCTATTGACTATCAAAAGCTGTTGTTCGAACCGATTCTGTTTTCAGCGGCGAGCCGAGCGCAGAGCGTTACGACACTTTGCTTTGTCAGAGAATGCTGCACCATTTACTCATTCCTCGTGCTGTAAACCCACCGATTCTGTCCTGTCACTGAACTGAACGCCTGAAGAGAGGAATTAAAGAAACTGACCAACCTCTTTAACAAGCTTTACTTAATCTACAAAGTGACTCCATGTCATGAAGTCAAGTGTAGGAGATATTAACTCATAAAGGAACCATCAGCTTATCTGAATAATCACCATATTTGCAGATGTGTGGTTTCACTGGGCAGCTACAATATGTCAAAGATGGATGTTCCCTTCTTTGAATCATTTGTTTTTATAGTTTGAAGAGTCCTGACAAGGTAAAACTCTCCATTATGTCACAAGAAACAAAGACTTGAGGAAAAACGTTTTTTCTTCCTCTTTGTTGTCAGGTATCTCGTGATCCCTCATTTGTTAATCTGCAAATTTTTTTTTTCAACTAATACATGAATCATTTGCATCTATAAAGTGTCAGAAAATAGTGGAAAATTGCCCCCTTGCAATTTCTATAAGCCCATGTTGAATATTCAAACCTGAAGTTCTAAGACAAAGAAAACCAGCCAATATTCACACTCGAGAAGCTGAACGAAGTTAATTTTCGGGTGTGTGAACTTGAATGAAGACGTCATTACTCTTCTCAAAGCTGTGATTCACAACTTTCTGGTTTGAACAAGAAAATCAAGGGGAGGTTGTATTTCCTCAAGTTCCTTTTATTCTGATACAAAAGCCCTCATTGACTTTCAAGATGAAATCAAAGCTCTTGAATTTCCCCTCTGGATTATTTTTGGCTTCTTCCTAATCACAGACCTGGACAGTTTCCACTGCTCTGTCAGTGCTGATAAAAGCCGGCTGGTGTTTATCCAGCAGAGCGTCCTTCCAGTCAGAGCCAGCAGGTGGCGCTGTGGCAGTGTTTGTTTCCAGCCTCTCTCTCTCTCTGTCTCTCAGTGTTGACTGGCAGATGCAGATGTGAGGCTGTGTTGACTTCACAGGGGGGAGCTGTAGATTTGGAGAATGAGCCTCGTGTTCAGTGTTGAACTTTGTGTTTTCCCCTAAAGCTTCGCTACTCAACAGGAGCCAGGTTCCACTTCACGTCAAAATAAGCTTCCTTCTCCAAGACACAGCGACGTTAGAGCTGAAAAATGGGAGCAGAGGGGCAGCGTCTGGGTGGTGGACGTTTAATTTCTACATCACTCTGCTCAGACGCAGCCTGAAAATCCTCCAGCCAGAGTTTGTCACAGTTCAGTGGTGTTGTTCACCTCCTCATAGGCAAACTGAGATTGTTCACTAATTCTCTCTTTTGTTGTCTTTTCACAGCTGGACATTTTATGCAACGAGGAAATCTTGGGAAAGGACCACACTTTGAAATTTGTTGTTGTGACAAGATGGAGATTTAAGGTGACTCATGCTTCAAAAAGACAAATATTGTGACATAATATGCTGTTTTTTACGTTACTGCATGGAGACATCTCAGCCTTGATTTGTAGGCCTATTCTACACCTGTCAATCTTCACATTCTCAGTTTTACAAAATCAGAAAGTTATTATTACGCTCATTTGCATTATCATGCTATTTGTGGCAAAATATTTGTTCCTTCAGTTCAGACACAAGTAGGCAAACACAATTTATTATGTTTACTAAAATGGCATCTCTCCTGTCTGGGAGTCATTTGAATGTTTTTAACTGACTTGTGTAAAAGTTTTGGCCTCATGCATGAAATGTGTAATGTTGCAAAAAAGAAAGCTACGTCCCGCAAATGGAAGGAGGAGGACAGGCTTGTTCATGTCATAAACTCTGATAGAGAAACATCCAGGAGGAACACAAGGTTTCTTCTGTTAAGAGTTAGTTAGTTAGCTGCTGTTACACAAGCCTCCGAACTCTTTGGATACAGAGCGTCAGAGGTTCGGTTGATGAGCCAGTTGCTGCTTGGTCACTTTAGCAAACTGTGTATTAACATTGTGTTTGTGTGTTTCCCTGCAGAAATCCCCCCTCCTGCTCCATTACAGACCCAAGATGGATCTGCTGTAGCTAAAACGGACACAACGGTTGTTTTCTTTTTTCTTTTTTTTCTTTTTTTTTTTGACCAGTGGCCGCGGACTGTGCCGAAACCTTTTTATTTATGCAAAGACGATCAACCAACACCAAGCAAACACCCGACGGTAAAAGTCAACACAAGCCAGCAAATCGGGATCTAAAGGGGCGGGGGGGACGAATACAGGACAAACTGGCAACCTCCAGCACAGATACTGCAACACTGGTGTGTTTTTAGGAACTAAAACAACCATTTTTTTTGTCCGCTACATCCTAGATATGTGAACAAAAAAAAAAAAAAAAAAAAAATGGAGAGAAAGCATATATTTATACTTTTGTACAGAAGAGACACATGGAACCAAGACACTACTGGTGCTCTGTTTACACGCAAACAAGATGTCGGGAATCACGTGACCGTCTTTTCGAGCTTCATGCAGATTTCATCCTCCTGAGACAATGACTGAGAGGAGAGGAGGGCGTTTTTTATAAAAGGTGGTTTGTTTTTTTTCTTTTCACAACACACTCGACACGTCTTGGGAGCACAGAAAGTATATGGAAAAAGTTATATAACAACAGGCATCAATTTTAAGCTGTTTATCAAGTAAATTGTCTCTGAATTTTTTTTTTTTTTTCATTTCGTTGGCTTTGTCTAATTTGCTATTGGGTTCTTGATGATTGTCAATTGTGAATAGGCTAAAATGTTTTGTGTAGTAATTTATGTTCTATATACCAATATTGTACATAAAATGTCATTACAGAGAGAGAGATTGAAGAGAGTAAGAGAGACTTTAGACTGTTAAAAAAAAGAGAGTGGATCCCAGAAGTGCTATCTATATTTTGGGCGATAAGTGTCCGGAGGTGATAAATTAGGATTTTTAAAGACAGACTCAGTATCAGTATCAAAATATATAAATGCATCTTTATGTTGTCTGAGAAAGACACAAAACAAATATATCAAATCCTCTGCCATCTTTGTGTGTATGTGGGGTCTGAGTATGTTACATTGCTCATAGCATTACAAGAGTTTAGGGCAGATAAGAAAGCTTCACGCCCCACCCCCTCCTCATCTCACTGCCTTCTATGGATTACAGCTATCGTTGTCTTTTGTTTTTTGGACATCATCCTCGACCGATTCTGTCTTAACAATAATGCTACACAAAAACACTCATGTTCGAAAATGCCTGCAAGACATAAAAATGCAATATTTGGGCAGAGAACTTTTATTGATTTTAAGCTCGCACCATGCAGTCCTTAATATCCATCCTCGTGTTTCTGCAGCACCAGGCAGGCAAATACTGATACACCCACATGTTTACAGCTTTTGGGTTGAGCTGCCAGCAGCAGATGTTGTTGGCACTGTTATACTGTGCATTTCCTTCTGCTTTGTTTGCTGAAATTTTACTGCAAAACTCTCAAAGCTGCAATAGACATGATGTATGAAACTGTAAGATACACACTGACTCTCACTCGTCTTAACAGCAGAGCATCTTATCCTGTCTGCCCAAATGAAATTCGGGTGTTAATATGGACATTTTTAGGAAGTGAATTGTCATTTAAGAGCAAAATATAAAGTGTATGATAAAGTGCAGGCTTTCTCTTCAGAGCAGGACGTCCACAGTATGAAGCACCGCCGACGCGCCGGTTCCATAGACATGAGTGCAGATTACTGACGGCACATTTGTTGTGTTTATAGGTCTTCTTCAGTTTCCTCTCACTGCCAGTCGGAAGTTGCAAATGTGCAAAGTTGCACAGTGTTTAAGAAAATCAATTTCTGAAAGTCGCAAAATCTGTATAAAACCTGGATTTTTTATTTTATTTTGCAGGATAGACAGTGTTCAATATTGTTGACTTCACAAGACACAAATTTACGAGTCTTTTTGAGATGTAACTCGCAAATTCAGGTTTCGCACAGGGGCTGAGGTTTTTTGAACATTTTGATAATGAAATTCTGGATAAAATGACTAGTGTTTGGTCATTTGGTGCTTATAAATGTGTGTTTCTAATCTTGAGGAGGATTGTTCCTCAGGAACACGCAGTTCTTACTGTAACTGTGTGACACAGCAAACCAATGTTCTGTTCAACAGCAAAAATGTCTTAACTCACAACATTCAAACTGCTAAACTGTCTTTAACGTTACCGCAACTGGATCCCTGAACGCCGTGTCAGACCTCAAGTAGTATTACCTCACTGACTTGTCTCGTCAGTAATTCAGCCAGAGTTATTTACCCTTCACGTTGTATCTGCCCACAACAAGCTGTTTTGTCTGTATGTTCACATGCAGGGTTCCTATTCATCAGCAGCTTCCAAAGGTCTGGGAGAATATATTCATCTGAGAACTGTCTTGAAATTGGAAAACTAGTCTGATACACATGTTTGAAATCCTCTTATTGTTCTCAGTATTCTGTCATTTGCAGTCTTGTAAAGTCTTCAGGCAAAGTCAGCACATCCACTGTTATCTGTTGTAATCTTTAAATCCAGGAAGTGGAGAATTTCGGATTTGGAAATGGAAGAATGTATAGGAACCCTGCCACATAAGGACCTATGACGTGTGTTTTTTTTAGCCTACAGGTCTGTACCTAACCAGCTCAACCAAAACTCCTCCTGCAGTCTCTGAGATCACTTCTTATGGCAACCTTTATGTTTCAAGACGCTCAATCCAGTAACGTATGTAAAGTGTTCATTGTTTTTGGTTTTTGTACCAAAATCATAGAAAGTATGGATTTTAAAAAAAAAAAGTGGCCTCCTGTTTGCCTGGAGTGTTTGGTTCAGAGTTGAACCAGGTGCTTGGACTCTGGTTCTGATCGAGGTGAAAATCTGATTAAATTATAATTTGCAGCACAAACATTCTGCATTTTTTTGCCATTTATTTTTCAGTTACTTCGAGTGTTCGTTTCTCTTCGCTTTGATTTCTGTAAACACTGTGAACATTGTGAACTGTGAACTCTTGCAACAACTTTTTGATGAGTAGAAACAGACGAGAAACTAAATTAAGAAATTGGTGTTTTTTAGGCTTTGAGCTGATCTCTTAAAAATGATTCAAAACCAAAAACAATGAGCCTCGCCAGCTTGTCAGCTCCTGGAAGATCATTGTTAGAGAATCCCCACAGAAATAATGTAATAACGTGAACTTTGATGTCTTTGTCAGTGCAGACTTGGTGTTTTAAAAACTCATACACAGGTTCTCTCGTAGAAATAAGGCCAATGTCGAGCAAATCTTTCTCTGAGGTCGAGGTCACACGATCTGGTTTGTAATATTATGTCGGGAAAATGCTGATTCCAGGCTCGGTGTTATTTTGCCGTTCAGCTACCTGTAACTTCACTCTTTGATCCTCACTTAGTCCTGGTCTGTCTCGTCTGACATGTCGTCGCCTCATGGTTCTGTAAGAATTCAGTCTGTTTATGGTAAATGTGCTAAAGCTTTTTCCTCAGGTGATTAAGCTGTAAAACCCCCAACAAGGTGCTACTATAACGACGACTACAAACAAAATGTTAAAAGGTTTTTATCTGTATTTGTGTTCATTTTCCCTCCATTTTAGTTTGATGTGGTGAAATTCACGCTGCACCTTTGTGGCACAGTTTTTCCTCATTAGTTTTTCTTAATTCAGATCTTGACCACATTGTTCTTCAGCCACAGGAGGTGTTTCCCATTTTAATCTGTCGACACAGGCTGCGTAACGGCTTGTGTTTTACTCGAGTCATCCACAACTTGAAGCATCTATTTTCTTTTTCATGCGTGCAACTACAGTGGTTGTCCTGGGTGCTGCAAAACGCATATGACCTACACTCAACACTGCGCCTGAACGCATCCTGTGAAGACGCAGACCGAGCGCCGAAGCTGCTGCTGCTCTGTTAAGATGCTGCTTTCACTTCAGAAAACATGTCTAGATTTGACCCAACAGTGTTACCATGTAGGACAGAGACAGGATCTCATGTGTGGCTTCAAGGTCTAAAAGAAATCCACAAAACGATCCACCTGATGACGAAACAGAGTATAAATATTCTACCTACGTGGCGACGGCTCTGCCGCCTGCATGTCTGTCACCACCATCATCTTTTTTCCTGTTACTTCACACAGTAGACAAACAAAAATCCATGTTGGATTTCATCACAAAAGGCCGCAGTGTGAACGAAGCCCTTCACTTTGTGTGTTTGAAGTATTGTTCTAAAAGCCGTGATCTGTGTGAGGGAACCTGCTGGAAAGGCCTGGGTCGTCTTTGCCACAGTGACGGTCAGACGTCTCTGCCTCTGTGCTCTCTATGGTGCTAACAACTTCAAGAAAGATCCAGGCAGAGACAGAAAAGCTGTGCTGCAAACTTCTCCTGTCGCCTTTTCCTCACACGTCTTTGTACAGTACGTGTGTGAGCTCGAGTCCTCGGCGTGTCTCCTTTTGTCAGAGCTGTCTCGCTGTGCAGATAAAGAAGGTGCTGGATTTTTTTTTTTTTTTCTTCTCCCCTTTTTCATGGGTTTGTTGGCTGAGCTTGCTCTGGAAAGCAAATAGAGGGAATTTAAATAAGACTGTGACGGGGCTGATGCTGTGAAAAATAAAAGAAAACTGGTGAGAAATTGGGTGTGCAGCTGCAATTTCCTGCTTCAAAGAGAAACTCACACTTATTACAGGCCTCTGTGGTGAGACGTGTGCTCCTCGATTGAGCCTCGACCTCCAACACGTTGTTGGCTCTGCAAACACAGAACATCCATAAATACAAAAAAGAAAACACAGTTGATTTTGTTTTAATATTCTCAAAGTTCTCTGGAGCTCTTGGGAGATTTGACCTTCTCAGCACCAGAGTGTGTGTGTGTGTGTGCATGGGTGAATACGGCATCCTCCACCTCGCCTGCACCAGAATGGATCGATGTTCATGCTTTTTATCGGCACCAGCATTGAGACATCAGTGCCGCTGTGCTTGACAGCCAAGCTAAGAGGCTTACGGGAGGCTCGCCGCCGCCTGCAGATGGGGGTCGGTATCGCCTCTGAAAGGTCTCGGAGATGGAAGGAGGCCGCGGTCTGTCAGAGCTTCGGCTCGCGGCCTCATCTTCTCCGCTTTGACCTTGAACACCTGTCAGCCTGCTTGTTATCTCCTGCGAGGATCCGCGGGTGAGAATTCGATTCATGGCGGCTTCGCGTGAACTGTCAGGTCGGAGTACACCCTCCGCCGTGATGTGAAGACGAGTCGACACTCTTTATTTGGGCTGCCTTGTGCAACCTCAGAGGCTCAGCAACATTCATTTCAGGCTTGTTGGCTGCAGAATCATTCCTGGCAACTTAAAACGGCTCCTCCATGTTCACACACTGTAATAAGTGTCCGCTCCGGCAGCGTGATAGCTTTCTTTGTTGCCCAGCTCGCTCTCTTTCTTCCTCATTTCTGAGTCCTCTGCAGAGCTCAGTAATCTCACAGGCGGCTTTGTGTGGAGACCTCGAGGGTCACTCACATGGCGACGTGGACGAAAACACACTCCAAAAACAAAATATATCGTCTGGCCGGAGCTGCTCTGCTGCAGCTGCTCTAAAAGGCGGCGTCACGCTCAAGTGCACCGAATCCCGCCGCCACGGGAGGCGCAGTTTGAAGAGCAAATGACTGGTTAAATTATGGATTGTTTTACCACTTCAGGATGGCGGCTGTTGCTCACTGGTGTTTGGAGCAGCAGAGTCCTTTCTCAAAGACGCAGTAGTTGAACAACTCCCCCTTGACTTTTGTGTGTGTTAGATGGAGACTGCTGGTTTCAGTAATTCCTGAATGAATCAGGAAATGGGTCAGCAGCTCAAACCTCGTGCCCCCATGAGCCATAGCAGATGTCATCAATAAATCTGTCCAGTTTTTTTTTTTTATTACTGTTATTTATTTATGCTGAAGTGACTTCTGCAGTAGTTTCTTGGTTATTGAATTTTTGAAAAGAGATTTGCTCCTTTTTGCTCACAAATTTTGTATTTCTCTTTTTTTTTGTGAAACTCATGCATAAAATGGCTTAAATTATGAATTTTGCAATTGAATTCCCTTTTTTTTTTTTGTATTATTCCGAGTGTGTTAATGTTGACGCAATGCTCTGTCTGTGTATAACAAACACATAGGTGTCTTCTTTTTTAGGTCATGCTCAAAGAAAAAAAAAAAAAAAGAAAAAAACTAAATTGTGTGAATCTGGCAATGTGGTTATTGTATTTGCAAGGAAAATGTGCAATATACGGTTCTCAGATGGTTCCAGGTTTCAGTGTAGAACTCCAATATTTAATTTTTTTACCGTTTCTTTTTTCCAGTCAGTTCCTCAGGTCACTAAATGCCTTCTGGTCCTGAGGGTGACCAGGAAATCTCAGAACACACACTAATGCACCCGAAATACAAAACGACTGGATTTTATTTTAGTCTCGTCTCTCTCTCTCTTTTCTTTCCTCCCCCTTTTTTTGTCTGTGACAATTTTCTCAGACTTTAGTTTTTCTTTTATTTTCAGGTTAACACAGGCACTTATTCAGGTGTCCTTTTCCTTGCCTCCTTTTGTATTATTGTTATTTATTGCACATGTAATGAACTGGTTTCCATTGCCACATTTAATTCAAGGAGTTTTGGGTCTAGAATGGGGCTGGAATTTCTTACGTACAAAACTACAGAAGCTTTTGTCAAAACCTAAGTGTGTATTTCATCAATAAATGCCTTTAAAAGTGTTTCTGATGCTGCAGTGACTCATTTGTAATATGTAATATATTTTAATATTTTACTTGTAACAGAGTACTTTTACCTCGTGGTACTTTTACTTAAGTAGAGGATCTGAATACTTTCACCACTGACCATAACAACCTTAAAATGATAATATGTCAGGTCGGTGGTCTGCTTTCTGCTTCTTTTGTTCACAGCAGTCAAACAAACTTTTCTTCTGGAACTGAACTTTCAAACAGACGACATGTAGCGGAGGAAACAGCTCTGAGCCTCCTGCAGAGCCGAACAACACATTAACCAAGTTTCTCAAACTGAGCTCACAGCAAGTGAAAAGTCTTTTAGAGCAACTTTGACCCAGCAAATTTTATCCTCTTCTTTTTTTATGACTGGACTTCTTGTTTATTATTTGGAGTTTTGTCCCAAAGCAGGACAATGTAGAAAAATCAATCACATGTCTGACAAGGCCTCAAGTTTCCATCTGTTCAAACTGCAGCTGCGCATTCATTCGGCTGATGAGTCATGAAACGTAGTACAATACCTGTGAGTACAATACTCACAAAAGTACACAAAGAAGAGACTAATGTCTACAACACATTTGATATTTTAAACTGGGGTCATGCAGAAATTTGACTCCCATCATGTTTTATTTCCTCCGTCAGACATCGTAAATAAACAATAGCTACAATTAGTTCCTTGTATTTGTTGTGAGAGGATCATCCTGGTTTCACACAGTTTTTGAAACTCTGTAGTTTTTCTTTGACATCTGAAGCTGTGGTGAATCCTACCAATCTGTTACTTTAGGGAGATTAAAATAATATATTAATTTTTCAAACACTATTTCACACATCACTGGTTTCAAGCGTGACAGTCGCGGCTCCTTCACAGCCGTTATCAGGTTTTGGTATTTGGAGCTGATGGATTTCTCTGCATTAGTCAGAGGAAACCAAATGTACAGAGGATGAATACGGCCTCATTAAAACTTGTGCAATACTCAAGTTTGCAATAAACACTTTGTTTATAAAGCTGATGTTCAGTTTTTGTTGTTTGTCTGAAGCTGCAGTATGAATAGATTTTTCGTGCGTGAATAATAAACACAAATGGACGTCTTTAATCATCCCCACTGAGCCGCTGATACTCGATTATTCATTCCAAATGATAAATATACGACTTCATTTTGCATCAATGGTCCCTCGTGTGGTGCAGGAACGGAGTCCAGGTTTTATTTGCCGCTCGCAGTTTGAGGAGAAACGACTCTCCGAAGACGCCAGGATGCAATGTGTTTGTTTTCTCGGGACCATTAGATGGCAGCTATTTCAGTCAGTATCTGTGGGCGGAGTGCTCACATGTGTGAAATGAGAAGAAGGAAACCATATTACTGACTCATTAACCGAGTGTGCGGCCCTTTCTTTTGTCTTCAGTCACCGGCGTTTTACCACACGGTGCTGATGTTGCACCAGCACGAGCAGCGGGCGTCAGATTCAGGGCGGTTCATCAGGATGGAGGAGTGTTTGGATCATGTAATTCTGTGGTTTCCAATCTTTTTAGGTCAAGACTTCATACAAACAAAGCACCTTCTGCATCTGACTCTACATAATAGTTTGCATGTACAAGAAAATATTCCTGTCTTATATTGTTTCAAATAGGTTTTTAGAAGTTTGAAGATGCAAACTACTCAGGAAAAATAAAGATTACACAAAACTAAATCTGACGTACTTTCAATACTGCAAGTCCTGCATTCAAGACCTTAGGCAAAGCATGTATCTATTATCAGTAACATTTACTCAAACTTTAACTTTAAAGCATCAGTAGTAAAAGTACTCAGTGCAGTAAAATTTTTCCAGCTTTTTTCCAGCTAATCCAAGAAGGTTTTTAAAGAATTTTTTTCACTGGACTGGAAAGTTATGAAAAACAAGCGATCTGAAAGTAACTAAAGATGTCAGATAAATGTAGTTGGTTTGAGGTTTAAAGTAGCAGAAAATGGAAAGACTCGAGTAAAGTACAAGTACCTTCAATTTGTACTTAAGTAAATGTTACATTAAACCAAATCCTAGACGCCTCTCACGTGGCAAACGGTCGTCTAAAAAGTACTCCAAGATAAATACTTTTCTATTTATCCACAAGTACAATTCACCGCTAATACTTCTGTGTATTTGAATACTTTTTCCACCACCGCTGGAGTTTTAGCTTTTTTTTCTCTTGGGACCGCTGCTGCTTAAATCGCCTTACACAACTTTAAAACTAAAAGCAGACGTGCAGCCTGTGCTGTGCACATCCATATTTTTTAGGGGATCCTAATTGGAACAGCTGTCCTTAACCGACCCTCCACATCAACTGAACACGCCGACAGCTGTGGGTTCACAGCAGATCAGGCGAGTGCGAGCCAGCACCACGGATGAACAAGAGCTCCCTCGTAGTGGGCGACCCAGCGGATTCGGTTCGACGCTCGGAGGAGGTAAGTGGAAGGATCGGCGAGTGTCACGGCTTCTCGCAGAGCTCCAGTGCCCAATTCTCTTGACGTGTCCAGACAGCCATGGGTGGAGAGGGAGCGGGAGCAGCCCTGGGTTTGACAGCAGCCTCCCCGTCCGTCTCCCCCTTCGCCTCGACTGGAAAATCAAAGCCTGCTGTCCACAGTTAGAACGGCTACTGGGAATCAGTTCGGAGCTTAAAGCTTGTCAGTGTGTCAGCTCCATGAAAGACAGGGCCTCAAAGTTTGTGGTTTCATGCTAATGAGCAATTAGTCTGAACATTGCAGTGAGGATAATACGATGAAATTACTCTCCACAAAACTGAAGCTTTAGAGTTTGAGATGACTGCACCTCAGAGAAGAAAAACCTCACAGGGATTTCACCGTCCTGTCTTTTATAAATTCAGTTTTCTTATTTATTTCTTTTCATTTACTTTCAATTCTGGCCCTTTATGGGTTTGGCAATATTGTTGCTGCAGGTTATTACAGCTCAGAGAGACGCAGGGCAGAGAGAGAGGAAAGGTCAATAATTCATCTCTCAGCTGCAGAGGGACGACACCAAAGCAAAACTTCTGAGATTGTACGAGAATTTATTGGCTTGAGTTTCTTCTAGTTACAACTTTGAAAAACAAAGACTTGATCAAGATATGAACCTCATGAATTTATTGAAGTCGATTTCTATTCTTGTCGACTGGTTCTTGAGGAAAACTTGCAGATTTATTTACTCTTCACAACAAATGTAAAAGTTAAATAACAAAGATTTAAAAAAAAAAAAAACCTGCATGAGAAAAGACCCAGGACTGGAGATGTACGGCCTCAGAAAGTCAAGAAGCAGCGGCTGTGTGTGGTTTAAGAACTACAGAGCCGACTGTGACCCGTGTCGACTGGATTTGAGGCTGCAGATGGTGTCAACACTCATGAACTGGGAGTAATGACACTCAGAGGAGCATCTCCCAAAGCCCTGGGATTACCGGCCCCATGGCAACGGCTGTCAGTCACACACACACACACACACACACACACACACACAAAAAGCATGGAGGGCACGTTCATCGCTGCACCAATTAGCAGCCTCGCAGAGTTTTTCACAAGAGGTAAACTGTGGTGTGAATCTGTGTAAACATCACAACGTCCCCTGAGACTGACGGAGCTGAACTTATACACTGATTGTGCTACATGACTGGTGGAGATACTGCAGAGGCCGGTCGCTCTTCAAAGCTAACACATGTCCAAAAAAATATAGATCAACAGATCAAGTTTGCATATGTTCCCTGTTTCATATGTGTTACTAACTAACAGTGCTGAAGTTAAAGCTAGTTTGTGGTGTTGACTTGGAAACATTTTTTTCAACAGATCTTTTGTAGAAAATAATAAGAACGCTGCCAGTATTTCAAAGCCAAACACACAGAACAAAAACACCATACTGGATTAAGGATGAGACTTCTTGATTTTTAACACGGTCTCTCTTTTACGCAGAGCTTTCAACCACCTACCATGGTCTTCATTGGTGGATGAAGTTTGCTCAGTTGGATAGCTCCATCTTCACGACAACTGAGCAAAGTCCCGATGAAGACCACGAGAATCGGTTAAAAGCTCTAGAAAAAGCTTCTAAATCTGAGGATGGATGGGGCATGTTGGCCAATATACCAAATCTAAATGCATCTAGTCATCAATGACAAAACAGGTAAACATTGCACCAAGGAACAATGCAAAAGAAATAATATCTCTATCGGATTTCTGATGTCAGCAGCGACTGGAGTTGCAAATTAGCTTCAGTATATTAGTTTCTGGATCCAGCAACTGAAAATGGCAGGAACATGAAACCTCACGTCAGAAACCTGTGAGTGACATTTCATCTGCTCCATTCGTGCTTTTCTACGCCGGTGTATTGAGGAAAACTAAATATACATAAATACATAAAAACATAAATTTAAAATAAGATGCTTGTTGTGACTCATATACTCATGCGACACTTTAACTCCGCCCGCTGGAACTGAATCCAACTGGTGAAACTATTTCTGGCTGCACATGTAATGAAACGTCCACGGGGAAACTGGTTTCTGAACAGGGGCCATTTCTCATCGCAGGAGTTCTGGGAGTTCTCTCTTTAACCTCTCTGTCACTGGTCTCGAAGTAACCTCCGGTCTGTCAGTGCCCCTGAGGAAACACACACACCTTCAGAGGACATTACATCGACTTACATTAATTTCCTCGAGAGATTCACCCTAACTTTAACCCAACATTTAATGAGTTACGTTATGTGGACAAAGGTGAGTCACAATGCAACAGTGTAAAGAGGTTTGTTCCCACAACATGAGTCACTCACACACACACACACACACACACACACACACACACACCTGCGTTCAGCTGTCTGCAGGTCTCTCTGCTGTCATTCCTCCCGAGATTTAAACAAACTCATTTTTTTGGTCTAAATTGGCTCGTTAACTCTGCTCAGCGCTCGACTGTCAGAGCGTTTGTTACAGCGGCGCAGGAACAAAACGTTAGATTAGAGATCACAGTATTACAGCCTGAGTTTTGTAAACTCCCTCAACTACACATGGCAAACGTTTAAGAAGCTCGTTAAGAAGCAACATAATTATCCTCCTGCTATAGTCTCAAAATAAAATGTCTCCTTCTGGAAATAATCACTTAAAAACATCACTTTATTAATTAGTTTTCAACGTCTTCATTTAAGTCGCCATTAACTGGACAGCAATTAGTTTTGAGCCAGATGTAGTTTGCATTTCAAAAAGAAACAGTCATTTACAACATTTATATAGAGCTCGTTTTTTCTGTTGTTCAAAATGTGTGCATGTTTGATTAATTGCTTTGATACAAAAATGTGAAAAAAAATAATTTACGAGAGCTAGTCTGAAGCTCAGGGAATATTCATTTCAACAATATAAAACATTTAGGAAATTTTTATTCTTGGGGTAAACTCAGGCCTGTTTTTACAACTATTTTCCTGCTGTACTGCAAAAGAACCTCATCACACACGAAGCCCTATGAAGACAGACCTCCTCACATCTTCCAGCAGCTTCTTGGGAGGATGGAAACTTTCCTTTTCCCACCGAACAACACAGTCGCCCCCTCTTTGCCTCCATAATCCCCCCTCGGGCTTCTTCAGGTGAAGGGAAAGACATCAATGCAAAGAATCCGCTCCTCTGCTTCCTCTATTGACCGTGTGATCTCAACAACTCGTCATCGATCCCGCTCTCGCCGACCTCGTCCGCTCCTCCACACCTCCGGTTTCAACCAATTAGGCTCCACCTTCTGAGAGTCTTCTGCTCAGGTGGTCAGGACACAAGAGGAACAACCGGAGGACCAGGATTATTTATCTGACAGCTCCGGACCCATTGATCATTTGTCCAACCACAGGAAGAGATTAGAAAGTATCAGTAAAAAGTTTTCCCTCATTTTTCCGCTTCTCTCTTTCTAAAGGAGCTGATTTTGAAGAGAAATGAGAATTTCTGAAAATGACTGCATGAAGTTACGCAACCTGATAGCTGGAACTCAACTGTGATTTTGACAGCGTTCAATCATTTCTCCAGACTTTTGTAAATTCAGTCTGAGGAGAGAATTATGAAACTACTACCTGAAACTACTCTGGTGTCACCTTTAAAATCCCCCTTCAGTAACATCAACGTTGGACAATTTCAACACTGTGGATCTTGCTTCACTATATTGGCTTTTATATTGCATGAAGACACTTGTCCTTGTAATTCAGACAAACACATCTGTCGGTCTGTTCATACCGAAATATAAAACTATTGGATACAATTAGGTTCAGACATTCATGTTTCCTTCAGGATGAATTTTTCACCTTTTCTGCTCTTTGATTTCAATGACAGACTAATGTCTTGACCCCTCACAGACTTTTATACAGATTTACAGCTCTGTTATCGTATTATACATTCGACTTTGCTCAGACATTTGGCAGGACTGTATGCTGGTTTAAAATCCCTTGAAAGTCCTTGAACACGTCTCCAGTGGGAGATTAATGCTCCGTCCTCACTGTCAGCAGGAGGAGGTCGGTCGTTCTGGGTGTAAAGAACGATGGTGCTCGAGTGACACGACGTGTGCTCAGCATGTTCAATACTAGAATGTCAAAAAAGGAATGAATAGATACTAAAATGTAATCATTGCGGACTGGTGCATCGAGCTTCCTCCTCAGGTCTGTTATCCTCTCCGGCCTTTGTGGAACATCGAGTCAAGATCCTGATCAAACGGTTTTCTTCGAAAGCAGCTCGAGCAATTTTCTCCACACTGCAATTTAGAGAGCGAGATGCACAAACAGTCCCAGTTGAAGTGGAGAGAAAAACAAGGAAATCTCGCCCTCGCTGTGATTTCGAGCACACGCTCCGAACGCGGGGAAGTATTCCCTCCTCCTCAGAGCCGAGCAGAACAACTGTAACAGCAGTATTTATCTGCTTTCTCGAGGCCCTCGGCTCAGCTCGACATTGAAATCACCTGAGGCTCCATTAAGATGCTGTTTAATCACCCAGGTGCAGAGAAAAATGAAGCGGCGCCTGTTGGGATTTCCAAAAACACAAAAACAAGCGGGAGCAGCTCAGAGAGCTGAATGTGAGGTCCTGTGGAGTTTAACGTGCAGAGCAAGGCACTTCACCAGCGGGTCGACGGTTCGTTTCCCAGTGGCACTGATAAACCCACAGACATGAACAGTGCTTCAGTTCAATACAATCAACAGGGTTTGTTCTGCTTTTAGGATGTAGGTTGTTGGTTCAATGCTCCCATCAAGCTGGGGATCAGGTGGAGAGGATGGAGGAGTAACACTCAACTTCCTTTCTCATAATTGAGATATTGGCAGACTTGAAAATGTTGAAGGAATATCTGGGTTTTTTTTAGATGATTTGAGTTGAATCATAAACATCTATTTCCACTCAACTGAATGGAAATGTAACCACATGTGGATCTGTGAGTGAGTTTCCATCCACCTGTTTTTGAGCATTTTGAGTAAAACATTGCACAGCAGATGAAATATGAAATATTGCGCAGAGAATGGAATCTGGAATCTTCTACAACTGCCACCTCCTGCTTCTCTCAGCGAACCAACTCTGAATATTCACATAACAGTAGTGGATGGAAACGTTTGGTTCAAGTCTTTTCTACATTTGGATGGAAACTTGTGACAGTTGACATGGTTCCATAATCTCTTTCTCTGACACAGCATTTGGAGATGAAAGTAAATTGAAACCACTTCACAATGAATTATTTTGAGCTTGTTTTCTTCTAAAAAAACAAGCGTTAAACTTCATATGACACAAGAGCTTAAGTTCAGACACTGTTTTCAACTCAAGCCTGTTTTTTAATATATGTTGATGTGTTTCAATAGCTGGAAAACTCCTCCCTTGTGAAACACTGTGCAGTTTTTCATCCTCAATCCAAAGGAGGAAAAGAAAATCCCCAAATGTCATGTCACACTTTCAGAGATCGCTCATTGACAACACTAACAAAACATGATTTAAAGTGAAATTTGATTAAACCATTTTATAGCTGGGCCTCAGGTGCGATTGTCTAAACTCAAGTGTGGAATAAAAATGTAAAAACTGAGCTTAAAAAAAACGAGCGTCTGCTTGTTCTTGTGTAACAGTTTCATCAGAGCGAGAACCCAGATGCAGAGACGCACAGAGAAGCAGATGGATGTTCCACAGCTTTATTCTCGCATGGAGGCGTCTCAACACAACCAGGCTCTGGAGACAAACTTTAAAACCTCCCCCCACGTGACAGATTGAATAAAGAGGGAGAGGGAAGAGAAGAGGAGCAAAGCAAGTGTCTCCTGTTTGTCTGAGAGCAGAAATGAGTGAAGGAGCCAAACAGAGGAGGTTAAAAAGGCAGAATGCAGGTGAAACCTATGAGAGCAATCAAACACAGGTGAAGCCACCTGGACTGATGAACTCACAGAGTCAAACCACAGAAAACAATGAACAGCTCTAATCTTTAGAGACACAATCAGCCTGTGTTCAGATGTAATTCAAAGCAAAATTTTTATCTTGCTTTTCCTTCAAATTCTTCTACAGCTCTGTGTCTGTGTTTGACAGACTGACGTCTTAACTTACACAGAGATTCAATGGTTTCTTGTATTTTCCTCCAGACGTTCTCATTTTAGCTTCATTTTCTCTGTATATGATAAAATAGAGTCATGAAACAACTCTGTGATGTTTTGCTCCAGATGAAACGTTTCACACGTCTTTGCCTCAATTTGCGGTGCATATGCTTCAAATCATTGTTTGTCTGCAGCCTCTTCTAAATTTTTACTTTGTGTCCCATAATGCAGCTGGGCAGCTTTGAAGTGGGATTTTTTTTAAAGCAGGGACTGGAAACTACTCACTGTCCAACTCACTCAAATATTTGGCATCACACACTTTCCATGTGCAACAGTGGATCACAAGCTGGACTGACATACTGGACTCATGTGCTTCAAGAGGTCAGGAGGCTTTGAAACATTTTAAACCCCGTCATGATGACATTTCTTTTATGACAAGTAAACAAATACTTTCAACGACTAATTTCTTATCATTTCCTAAAAGGTTAGGTTAATAGAGTCATTTTCAAAAACAGCCTGCACGATCTTGAGTCTTTTACTTGGTGCACAAAAGATGTAGAAACAAATGTGATATTTTATACAGGAACCCATATAATTCAACATGTATGAAGAATTCATGTTGAATAAATATTTATTTGGATTTAAATAAATGAGTTTTTCAAACTATCAGGACCTTGTCTCTATTTTGCTGATGACTGATATCAAATTGCTTCTTTTCGTCAAATGCTCAAGAAATTATAGCAAATAACAGACCTGCAAAATGTTTCAGAGGTTTTAAGGTTTTTGATATGAATAATTTGGATGTTTACTACTTGTGTCTTTGGTTTTGACGTGTTTGAAAATGCAACACACCTGCAGTTAATGAAAATGATCTGCCTGAGCTTTTAACGTGTGATGAAAGACTATGAAACAGCCGCATCTCCTCCCGATCCGCGGCTGTTGGCAGCTGCTTGAAGAGCTGAAGGTGTTCAACTACTCGTCTTCTTTCAGTGAACTGATTAAGTGACAGCTGTACTTTAAAGACTGACCTTTAACCAATTAGCTGAAATGTCACTGAAGTCCTCCAGAAAGGCACCAGATTACCCAGATCCTCTCCTCAGGCCTGATGAGCTGAATCGAGTTCTCTGGTGCAGCTCCTGGATTTGTTATTTCTGTGCTCACGTTATCACGACGGTCACAAACACAGTTCACCCCAGAACGCTTCGTCTCTGTGGTGCTATCGCAGCCTCGTCGCCCTGTGGTGCTCCGCCTCTTCTCTTTCCATGCAGGAATGCAGCTCCTCTTTTCATAAACAGGCTGGAGATGAACGCGGGAAGCTGGAGCGCAGCGTCGAGTGCCAACACGAGGGAAGGAAATGGATTGTAATTGGCAGCCTGGCAGCGGAGAGAATGGTGGCGCCGTTGTCGTCGATTGAGAGCCATTCATTTGCACCTGTGGGCACTCGTAGCCTCTAAAATGGGAGATTTATTTCACTTCAGGGAAAGTACAGTGAATTCACACACGTGCACACGTCATTGATTGACTGTGAATCACACATGGATGGAAACAGATGCTGCAGATCATGTGTTTAACAAAGGAAACACGTCCTGTAGATGTCATGTGACATCAGCCCATGAAGCCCGGCTCCTCATACCTAAATGACAATGATCCAACTGACGGTATATGGTTTGGATCTGGTTGAGTTTAGCCAATTGAAACTGTTGAGTTGAGGTTGATGAAAGATCAGTCATTAAAAGAAACCAGTGGGATGATGGTAGGAGCAGTTTCAATGTCGAGGTCACATGCATCATACGACCAATCATCACCTCGATCTCGTCTCTCATGAGGCGTATTTGCATCCCTTCCAGCTGCTGTTCAGCTGCACATCGACTGTTGCACCTCTGAACACACTAAGTTACACCAGAATGTGGTGCAGAGAAGTGTGTCGAAAGCTCGGTGATGTTTTGACCACAGGCCATGTCAAACACTTCAACTTGTCATTGCAAGAAAAACGCAGGAGGAACATTAACCAAAGTTGAAAGCCAGTCATCTGCATGTTGACATGAAATGGATGATGAAGGAAACTTGGTGACATAGTGATTATTTGCAGGACTAGTTGGTTAACCACTGTAGTTTATTGACGTCTTTGCATCAGTGACTCATGTCAGCTGTGTGCTGCCTCTTTCGTGGAGCGGTCAAACATCTAAAGCAGAAATTCAGCTCATTGATTTTGTTTTCATTCACCTCCACACCACGACGCTCTCTTTATGAGTACGCTACATTTCCGGTGTTCGCGTTTCCTCAAAGCACTCGCTGTGACTCATTTGACCTCTGCCTTTGCATTAACACTTCAAAGGTCCGGCTGATATCAATGGACCGCATATATTATCCCCTGTGGGGATTCATAGCTCCTTCAAAACAGACTCATCACTGCATTTTTTTCATGTGCATATTTACACATATAATGAACTATACAGTCTCTAAAGCCTTAATCAAATCGCTTCTACTCAAATTGATGATATGTCTCACTCTGGTTATAGATTAGTAAAAACTAAAGGCACTTCTTGAGTCGCCACTCGCCCACGTCCTGTTGATCCAGTTTTGTAGATGAAGTTTTCTGTATCATTTGTAATGCTGCTTAGAGCCTGGCAGGTAGTGGCTCATGTATCAACTTGGATTAGAGGAAAAGTTAAGAGATGGATGAAAGTTAAAGGCAAACTTCATTAAAACGCCCACTTTGATTTATTTGAATGATAGAAAGACGCCTCCACCAAGACTCTTAACGTGATTATATGCAGATACGTTTTCAGACTTGTGCAGCGCTGATGTGAATGTCATCTTTTATTGCATGAATATCAGTCTGAAGCCGAGCGACTGGAAGTTATAACTACATGAATTTCATTAGTTTTGAACTTTGTTTCTGTGAAGCTTTTTACACTTTGATTTTCACTCTAAAAGCATCAACAAATTACGGCAGACTTTTTAGCTGAGAGCTAATTCTCCTGACATCCTGAGATGTTTGCCGTCGACCCTCCGGCAAATAAACAGGAGATGACACAGCATCTGAAGCTCCCGGTGTGTTGAATGAAGCTTTTGCCTGCTTTTTGGCTCGCCGTGTTATTTCAGACTTATCATTGCAAAGACAGAATAAAGCTTGTTTACTTTGGGTCTTCAGGCGCCCGATCATGTAGTTGCATAGCAACCACTAGAAATGGAAAATGAGTTGACCTGTGAATCGTGAGCCTGCAGCTCACCAGCCAGCACCGACTCCCACAATTCCATTGGTGATCTACGACGAGTTAGGAAAACACTGAAAGCCTCTTGGTGGGATGCTGCATGTTATGTAATGAAAATCCAGTTAATGTAAAGTGGGATTAAACTTCAGTGATCTTATGGATGAAGTTATGTTAATGAAGCTCTAAAGTCAAAATATGAGAATATGAAACATGCATCTGAAGCAATAAAGTAGGTTATGTAATCAAGCTCGAGATATAAGGTCCACTTACTAGCTATTTCCTGAGCTTTCAGCCCCATCTTACTGTCCTCACCATCTGATTGAGTTTCAGTTGTCATTACCAGTTCGATGACCACTGAGCGAACTCCATCTGCAGATGAAGACCATGAGACGTGGCTGAAAGGTCCAGAAAAAGCTTGTATGCTGACTCAAGATGATTACTTCTCAGGTGAAGATGAACTTTTAGGTGCAATCAAGAACCTTCTTTCATTCAACCTTTATTTAAATCTCAAGAATCATTGATCGATGACGTCAGTTAAAACAGAACAATTACGCACAAAATACCTGAGAAGAAAACAAACACACAACAACAGAAAACAGTTTAAACCATTCAAGAGCAGAGTACATTGTAATCGCAGCTTTAAATGAACCTGTAGGTACGACTGTGATGTTTTAATGCTGTGAAATGTTCCAAGTGTTCCAAGTCCAACAAACAAACAAGCAGTTTTACCAAATTGAGCGTTTGCATGTGAGACTGTGCATTTGAGTCAGTCACTTAAAACCAGTCAATACAATACCTTTAACATCTTACTGTTAGATATGACGAACCAACCTTTCCATGCAAGATGCAATGATGAGTAGAATAACAGTCAAAGCTAATGAACCTCAGGACAGAATGATAAACTGAATCTATGGGTTTAACAGTGGAGGCAGAGGTTTGTCCATAGATAACATCACAGAAGTAATATGCAAACCACATTAGCACTTGAATCGTGCCCTCGATAATAACAGGATGACAAGGACTTTGACATGTTCACGTGGACTTGTGGCCCCCAAAGTAGGTTGCAGTTAGCTGCAAATCATCATCAAACCTCTTTAATTCCGATTGAATGAGTTTGACCTGCAGGGGTGATGAGGTGGGTAAAAACACACCCAGAATTCTCCACTCGACTGATTTGGTGTAACGTATTACTGTAATTATCTCATCCACGTCTCCCCTCAGAACGGATCACTGCTCAGCTTCGGCTAATGCAACACTCGCCCGAGATATATACAGCAACCAAACTGTTCTCAGGAACAGAAAGGGAAAGAAAGTCTGTCTGCAACTTTTCTGACGCGAATAAATCTCTAATCTGCTTCATGCATGTGTGCGTTCTTTACTTTTGAAGTTGAGATCTACAAAAAAAAGGTAATGGGCTGTGATTGTGCAGAAGTGAAAGATTTCTGACATTTGCGCCCTCCGGTGGTTGTCTTCTTGTGTTAGACAAGAATGTACAAAGCTTTTCTACAAACACAAACTCATGCCATCAGAAAAATCTGATTCTATAAAGATCAGATCGTCACATTATTGTAAACATAAGACCTACAACTACATACACACAGATAGGGTTGTGTGATGTGGTGATGGTTTATCCTTAACACCCTCATATCTTTAATGTCTCCTGGTGTATTAGGTTCAGGTCAATGTTGCATATCAATTTCCATAAAATGTACTATGTCATAACACACTTGCTCGTAGCTGAGACCTGAAGAGCAGCATGAACATCATGTGTTCATATATACTTTGACTTTGTTTTGGGGTGTGAGCTTCTCGTGTCCTGCAGCAGTTTCGAGTGCAGATGCTGATGGAGGACTGAAGCTGCTGCTGCTGGTGTAGACAGTTTACACCCAAACATACACACACACACACACACATATACATAAAGGCCTCTGCAGGGGAGGTGGGAAGCTTAAGGCTCGTACAAAGGCTTCTGAAATTCAAAGCAAGATAAACACATTAGGTTAATTATAAATAATGAGGGATGAAGAAGCAGTTAGAGCACAAATTACTTTTTCATGTGTGATCCCTGAGGATAAGGAATCTTTAAGGATTGCTGAACTACTTGATCCCTGATCAGGTATTCAGATTCCTTTTCCTAAAGAATACTGTGCAATACTTTTGAAGGGATGTTTGCATGTGTTCGCAATTGGTATATTCTTAGAAGGCTTTTGACACAGTTGATCATAATGTTCTCATTTCCAAACTTCACTGCTGTGGCTCTCAGGATGTTATCCAATGGCTTAGTGACTTTAATAACAGAGATCAATAAATGAATAATATTGTATGTATGTCTAAATGGTTGTATTTCTAACATAAGTAAACTGTCTTGTGGAGTTCCTCATAGATCCATTCTTGAGCCACTTCCATTGCATATCTACATAAATGAATATTCTTGGACGTCTGATTCTGCATTCTTTTTGCTGATGATACAAATATTGTCATATCAGAAGCAAACTTTGGTTCCTTTTTCAGAGGAGCCAATATTCTATCATATACTGCAAAGTTTCAGGCAAACAAAATTTCCCTAAATGCCACACAATTAAGCATCTTCTATCATATCATCTTTTTTGTCTTTTGGCATCAATAGAAAGGTTTGTTTACTGGTAAATCAATCCTGTCTTTTAACAGCCTATTATAGTTTAATGTATCCGTACATATCATGCTGGAACATTGTGTGGGCCAGTACATACGTAGCAAAAGCTGTCAATCACTGTCAGTGTTTAAGTTGTTTCATTTTATTCATTTATATATTTTGCCTTCCTTAGTGCCAACAGAATAAACCACGATGAAATGAAAGATGCACCAGTGGATGAGAATTAGCAACTTGAAAGAAGATAGAAAAACTTTTAAAGCAAGAGCCCAAAACATTATTGGAAACAGGAATCTGAGGCCCAAGTGAGTCAAGCTCCATTCAGCAGCAGTGAACTGTAATCAGTGGGATGACACTGTACACAATGCAAACTGACATACAGTAATTTCCTGGTTATTAGCCGGGAGCAGGTCCATTAAATTATTTTTGGATTGTGCTTCATGGGAATTTCTGTGTACAATGAACCAATACAATGCATCGTGAGTAGACGGAGGAACATTTTATAATAACTTTCTCCATGACAAGGTATCTGCCATTCAGCTCTGTTTAGCCGCGATAACCTCTCTCCTCTGTTATTCTTTCTCTCACTTGTACTTTCATTAAACAGGGATTTTAGTATTTTGGGATACAAGCGAGCAGCAGATATTCAGGGAGTGTTTTCATGACGGTAAAAAAATTGCTAGAGAGAAATAGAACGGAGAAGAATACGAGAGGGAAATGTGATTGTATGGCTTTCAAAGATAATAACATCCCTTTATGACTCGCATGGCACATCTGAATTGCCAGCCAGAACAGAGCATAAAAAAAACACTCTCGTATCCTTCCTGTTTACCGACAGCGGCTCGTGCAACATTTCACCAAGATTAGCAAATGACAGGAGCCTTGGGGAGCAATTATTTCACAGGTTCTTCAGAAGTCGATGGCGACGCGGCTTCAATAAGTCAATATCATTGCATCACCTCCCTCAAGTGTCTGATGTGGCCTGAAAAGTGTCTCTTCAAGTGTCAATTTTTGATCTGAGCAGCTACCCGGATTTTAAATAAATCAGGTCACTTGTTACTTTATCTGTGTTCAGTCGCTCATCTATAACCACTTATCCTTCAGAGGGTCACACTCACATTCACACCTATGGCCACTTTGGAGTTCACCTGCATGTCTTTGGAGGAAGCTGGAGGAAACAGACATGAGGAGAACATGCAAACACCACACAGAGATGGAGGCCACAGGGACGCTGTCACTCTTCTACCTCCCAGAAACACGGCTGCATCGCCCAAACAGTGACATCATCCCGCTCACATCTCCTCCGGTGCATTCTTTGATTTTCCGTGTGTGTGTCTTGTGCGATGGGAACGTAAAACCCTGCATGATGATTTGCATAAGATGTAGGATGGGAGCGGTGCATGCATGTTAGGCCTTTGATGTTGCGGGTGTCCCCTCCCACAGTAAATCCGCGCCCGCATGATAATTATGAGCGCGCACATGTGATGCGATTGCAAAACAGCTTCAAAAAAAAAAAGATGCATTTGAACTCAGATGTTGTTGAATATTTTATAATATTAACATTTAAAATTTAGTTTCATGCTGTTTTCGTTGCTTATATCCACATCAATGAGCAATAAAAAAAATGGCTGATTTTTGTTGTGTACAATACATTGAGTAAATACAGTATAGAGCTTTACTTTGCAGCCTTGAGGCGAAGCTGCATCTGTGCCAGTGTGGGTGGAAATTAAGCCCTGCTGCATGGACTGCAAGGTTTTATCACAAAATCACAAAATAAATCAATCCACAATCCTCACTTAACTTCTAAAGGCGTCCTGTCATGCTGATAGTTCGGATCATAAAGATATTATAGATAGTTTGAGATTTCACTCCAACACAACTGAGGCTGAGAGAAGTTTTTCACCCAAAACAGTTTTGCAAGTCACACATGAATATCAAGTCTTGGCTTTTAAGAGTGGAGTCAAGTCCCAAGTCAAGACCAAGTGTTGTGTTTTGAGTCTATTACTTCTAGACATCATAACTTTAAAAAGCAAAACCACCAGCCTCAACATGTTATTACAATCAATTTGTAATTTGTCATTGGTCTCCAATGAAGGATTGTCAAAGCTGGAACAAGTAAAAATCTCTCTAGCGTTTTCTGATATGTTACAACTTGTATTTACATGTATTTGACATGCAGCCTCTCTTTCTGCAGCAGCTTTCAGTCCAAATCACAGTTTCCCTTCAGGACAACATGTTTCTCATGAGTATAAAAAAAGCAAAATGCGCACGATGTACATGTGGTGATGAAACAGTTCGGTGAGAGCTAAAGTAGGACGTTGCTGGTGGAACACGGAGCGCAGCCCTCTCAGGGCCTCTTAGCATGGGAGAATTTGCCATGCATCAGGATGATTTGTCATAAGCTGAGCAGGGTGTAGGCGGATTATGTCTTTGAGGATCCGCATGCAGGAGATGTGAGAGCAGAATGTAGAGTGGGTTTGTTCTGGAGTGGAAAAATCGAGATTCCACTTGTTGTGAAATGAAACAGTTCTGCAAAATCCTTGACTTTTTGCATGTTTATGGAAATGTCTGGTTGGCATTGAAGTGGTTTCAGTTCCATGTGCATGTAGAAAGGATCATCTTTCTATAGATGAAAAGACTAAAAGCCATATTTAATGGGAAGCAGCCATTGTGTGGTCTGAACGAGCGGCCGCTCCGTGGATGTCACTGTGATTGAGCGGCACAGAATATGCCTTCATCACCTGTCAGGCCGATACTTTGGGCTAGAAGCTCAGGACTATATTTAGCTGGAAGGTGACAGCCCAGAATGAATGAGTTGAGGAATTGGACTGTCACTGTCAGAGCTGTGCACCTTTGCAGATCTGACAGGTTTTAAATTTAAAATGGTAATTTCACACCAAGCAGGACGAGAAGAGAAGGTTACACATGTGACCACGACTCTCTGAATGAAGAGAGTTACAGATGTTATATGGATATGGTGACGGTTTCACCTTGAGCTCAGACATAATTTCCATAAACTAATTTCCATATTCATAAAAGCATCGTTATATGTGACCACTGTTGGCATAAACTGAATTAATGCAAACTTACATGTTTCCTTCAACAACCTAAAAAAGCCGATGTGTATTGAGTTTGAACATCCTGAAACCCATCATGCAATAATGATTCACTAATTATTTCATTAAAAGTGATCAATTAAATAATATCAAGACAAATATTTATATTGGTTTTGTTCATGTAGCTACATTCAGTGCTGTACTGTTTACTGTTAATACTTTATATACATCACATGACCAATCTATTGATTTATTAATTTAGTCCAGCACTAAAACATTCAGTCCATTAAATCTGCTACTTTTCAAAAATAACTCTATCGTGTAATGACATGTTCTACCTCTCTATACTTTAATTCTCTAGGTTATAATCTCCATTAATACATTTCTGTTTTCTGTTAACTTTCCAAAGGTTGAATGGGAGATATGGTGCATTTAGCATTAGGTAACTGTGGATCTGTGCAGTCTCTGGACAGATGTTGCATAGTCGCTCTAAAAAAGTAAAATAAACCAAAAATAAATCAAAGAAAGTGAAAATCAGAGCAGCAGAGACGTATTGTCTTTATGCTGAAATCACTGGGGCATATTTTGCACCGATATTCAGCATCTTTCAATGTTTCTGGTAAAATTTGATTTGTGAAGTGTTTCCACTTCACCTGCTCAGCGGCACAGAGGAACTCTGGGATATAACGCGCCTTAAAATCAAGTATCTCAGAGTGATATTTCAATCCATCTCTGTTCCGAACACCCGAGACTTAGCTCAGTGTCCCAGAAACAAAGACAAAGCCCACACGGTCCCTCGACGACTGAGGAGACAACCGAGTGAGAGTGAAGAGAAACGGCTCTACATTTATTGGCGGTGGCGTCCGGTTGATCTGGAATAAAGCTGGTAATTGCACTTTCCTTTCATGTTGGGTCTGTTTGGATTCCAACACCAAGGAGGATTACTCCGCCTCCAGCAGACGCCCACGCTCAGAAGACTCGCTCGCTGTGAGAAAAAAAGTCCTCCAATACATCAAACACTTCTGTGACTTGGACCGTACTCACTTCAGAAAAAAAAGGAAGGTGGGAGGATTCAGGACTCTGGGTTGTGACTAATATCAGTGCTAAGAGCCTCAAAGCTTCAGGAAAAGTTTGCATCTGTATCTGGTCCTTCAGGCCAGATTCTCTCCTACACGTTTGACAGTTGTGGGTTCAGTACCTGCACGTCTGTCCCCCTTTGGATGATTGATGGTGGACGTCCAACTGCGGTTTAATATCTGGATATTTGATCGTGACACATTCTGGTCGTCTGCGGGCGACAAGACGAGGTAATATCAAGATGTCAAGGCAGGGACAAGCTCAAGATGTGGACGTGGATGAAAGGCTGCAGGCATTTAAAATGGCCGTTTCTCATTCTTGATCAGCTATAACTGCATCTGGCAGCACACAAACCTGACAGAAAGAAAAAGTTAGAATATGATTATTTATGTGACTTCACATCCAGTGGTATTTCAGGAGGCTTGTTCCAATGATGCAACCAGGTTAGAAATCTGGTGAAACAGTCTGAGTCTGTTCTGTTGAACAGTGGCTGAGACGTCACACTAAAAAGACTCGTCTTCCTCAGGACTCAAACAGCTGCAGAGACAAATAACTGAACTATAATACAATAATGATTGATGCTTTTATTATCTCGAGGCGTAACCCTGGAGGGGATCCTAACCTCTCACACCGCTGGACTCATCAGCATAATATTTTTGTACATTTACGACAAGGAGCTCTTGTGTTTATGGTGATTTACAATTTTTGAAAAACAGTTTTATTGACTGCTCTGTTTTAAACCGTTGACTCCTCACCCCTTTGAACCAGCCTTCAGTTTGACCCCAGGCGCACATTACCTGGAGGTGGTGATGGATCGACTGTGGCGTCATGTGAATCTGCATGTAAGCATTAATCATCCACGAGCAAATTAATGCCTCCAATTTAGAGCCCTGCACCCGCCTTTCCCTCCACCTCTGCTCCCTGTGGGCTATGTTGCCTTTTAAATTATGAGTCTGAGCAGTTTACCTTAATGATGAGAGAAGCTGCTTTCCAACCACAACAAATATGGTGGAACATTCACAACTACAAAACTGCAGCTATAAACTTGACAGGACGGAGGAAAGAGCAACTGACAGCTTCACTTGTTTTTATCAGGACGACTGCTTTGCTCCAGTTTCCCTGTATGAACCTGGACTCTGTAGAAGGACATTAATAAACTTCAGCTCCTGATCCTGATCCTGTCGGGAGATTTAAATAATCAATAAAGTTACGCTGCTGTGCCTCAACGTAAATGTGCAGTGTCTCTCTCTTCATGTGGAGACGCACTGATCGTTCCTGCTGCGGGGGGTCGCTGCAGGTGATGTATTTAATATTTTCCTCATTAATGATGTATTATTTACCCGCGGTGGCTGCATATAGAAATGTGATCCATGGAGATCTGCACTCTTCTAGTTTAATGTGTGATAAAGTGAAGGAGCTGTGATGACCTCAGATTAGGTGAAGCCAACATAAAGAAAACCAAACTTCATGCACTGCAACATCTCTGCAAAATCCACCCAGAGACTGAACACTGTCTTTATAATAACACCTCTTAAACATGATGGTCAGATTTAAAATGGATAATGAAGTGAAAACTAAACTAAAACCACCGGCGCTCGAGACACAGAAAAGACTCTACAAAACAAAATCATTGAGCGATGAGTCGACCTCATGCAGGTGAGAAGGTCCAACACCGCTGCCTCTCTGTCGCGGCTCCAACAACCAGGAGACAAACAAGAGGAAGGTTAAAGAGCTGCTTTGCTTTCAGAGAGTGAATCCGAGCTGTTACGGACGGAGGAGAATCACAACGATGTGATCAAACCTGTGTGAGAAAGGATCTGGGAGGGCGAAACAGCCGCTGGCATCCCGGTGCTTCGGTATAGAAATCAATCTCCAGCGAACGGCGGGAGCCTCGACCACAGCACGAGCTCCTTCACAATAAAACCTGCAGCTCCTCTCAGAATGAGTTTGACCTGCAGAAAGTCTCACACTGTTGCAAAGGAAAATCCATTTCACACTAATGTTGCAGCTCAAGCAAGAAATTGGCTGAAAAATAAATGTTCAAACAAAGAAAATAATAACTTTTCTATCACTGACTGGAGCCCTTTAGCCTGGAATCCTGGACCTGTTCACGGCAGCTTTTAAAGAACATCAATACGATAACAAAACGCCTGTGAAATTACTTAATACAAACAGTTGAGATCTGAGTATTTTAGGAGAATTCTTGATTTTCTGCCATTTCCCAGGAAACATACCTGCAAGATCCTGAGATTTTTACCTTGTGTGGTCGTGTCTGTGAACTGATCAATATCGTATGTGCTGAAACAAGGTGCTTCCATGCAATGATCATGATACTGTACATCCAATATATTTTCACTGTGAGTGTCTTCCAGTTACATTTCATGCTTTCAAATGGCCGTTTCTGTTGGGCAAAATATTTTCATATCGAGCAAACAAAGCATGATGATGAAGATCAATCAGCAGCTTAGTCCATCGGAAAGTTTAGATAGATCTTATACATATTCATCCCTGACACTGCATGCAGTTATAACCACATGACCGCTCCAACATAAAAATGATGAGAATGAGAATAAGAAAAAAAAACTGGATGAGATGATTCTCTATGGTGGATGTTGCATTTTTCCACCTTAAAGATGATGTTCTACTAAAATATTCCGATATAATGGAACAAATATAAAAATATAACAGCAGAAAGTTTGATGAAAACATTTTTTTAATAATTTTTTTCTACAAATCCTCCTTGCTGCTCATTCATTGACCAGGCAACATCCTTATTTATAGCCTTGTACCTATAACCTGATGCTTTGATCAGATTAGCTTGAGTTGTTATGAGAATGACACAGTTTTCCAGCTTTAGAGTTACACTGTGCTAACGGGTTGTTTCATTCCTCGGCCTATATAATAATAATAATCTAGAGACGTAGCGTTATTCAAGCTTCGTAACAAAATGTGCTTCACCAGGTTTTCATTCTTCACACACAGCTTCAGCGACCTCTCCGGCTGAATTAACCCTCCACACCCGTTTGTTCGGCTGCAGGTTTCTGGCACCCGTCCACATCGGAGCTGCAGCTATTGTCACGTGGCAAAGTCTCAATTCCTTGAGTCTTCGCAGATCAGTCGAGGAGCTTTTCGA
This sequence comes from Holacanthus passer, assembly GCA_025331565.1. Lineage (NCBI taxonomy): Eukaryota > Metazoa > Chordata > Actinopteri > Pomacanthidae > Holacanthus > Holacanthus passer. The sequence goes on along the minus strand of JAFREQ010000249.1, from coordinate 11,399 downwards.
GGAGCGCGGGCCTGCTCGGGAAGGCCAGATGGTGCGATCAGCTGGCCTCCTCCTCAGAGCTCGGCGTGAACGCCGCTCGCTCTCGCTCGCATCCCTTTGTTGTCGCATGCGCGCTTGGATCTCAGTCAACCTGCGCCAGGCCGCCGGATCAAAGAGAATATTTACAAGGAGCTTCTGTGCTGGAATCAGGTTTCTCCTTCTCCTGCACTTTCAGATTGAACGGCAGGAGAGCAGGAGGTTAGCGCCGCACTCCTCAGGTTACCGATCAGGATAGAAGAGGATGTGACGGATGTATGGAGCCTTGATCTCTGCATTGTCTCTTACTCAGCTCTGACGCGGCTGATTAGCAGCTCGTGAATCGTCGCTTTGCATCGAGGCCCCCGGTGAGAGCCGACAGCAGTGAGTTTTCCACACGGCCCCCGCGCAGTATAAATAGGTTATCGAGCTCCTCGGTGACACTCCTTGATATATGGGCCCCTGTGGCTTTTCTCAGGTTGTTGATATTCAGTATGTGAGGAGTCAACACAACGCTGCAGACATCTCAGAGATCTAACCAACCACATGCTGTATGTTGGATGTATGGACACACACTATACATTATCCAAGAGTTTGACTTCAGCATTAATATAGCAGTGTTTTCAAAAGTTCAGCATCTTCCTCAAAGACACTTTGACATCGATGATCCTCTCATGTCCTGTGCAACCTGTATTAATTGATCAGGATAAAAGACATTGGCCTATTTTCATACTACGTCTTTAACAAACCACTGATGTAAAACAAATTTTAACAGTATCAGAAAACTTAAGAATTAAAATCGAGTTTGACTCCTGTTTGATTTTCTCATGGTAAGATGATTCTTTACATATTTGGGTTACAGATTCTTCTTAAGTTATAATGGGAGTTAAACTCATCAGTATTCTTAGTACAAATACAAACTGTATTTTGATGTAGTGGGAAACTCACATGAATCTCTAAACATTAAGGCCCAGTTGATTTTGAATAGAAAACCTTTTTACTAAAATACTAACCGCTAAACCACTGTGTCGTTACTTCCTGAGTTATTGTTGAATCAGTATAAAATAGGTTTGGCCATAAAATAAATGTTCTGCTTTAGAAAATTTGTGTTTGAAATGAATATGGAAATCACGTCTTTCCATTTACTGTTTCTGGTAACAGTCCTTCATCTTCAGGTCACAGTGTTAACAGAGCAAAGCACAAATGAACCTCTGGTGTGAATGAAAGTTAACATGCTTTGTTTTCACGTATGAGTCAGAATCATCTCCTTCGTTTTCCAAGTTTTTCCTGCTCAGGATGGTTGGATGGATGCTTTTAATCTGTCTTTCACTTTCCCCATCCAGATTCCTCTGCTGATGGAACTAGTGGCCCCAGCATCTCTTTACAACTGCTGTGATTAAAGTTTTAGGTGTATATTACTAGTCTGAATTTAATCTGCCGCAGTGAAGAGAAGCCTCAGCGAACTGCATTAAATGTGGTATGTGCTGATGTTTAATTATTAACTGAAACTCGTAAATGGTGTTGAATAAATGATCATATATGAAAACTGAGACTGGTCATTAAGGAAAAGTTGGGTTGAATAATAATACATGGAAAGTGTGTGTGTCTCCGTGGAGTATCTGTCGACGTGTCCACGTTAAGCCACTTCCTGTTTTCCAGGTAATCTATCTTCCTCTGTCGCTCTCGGCGGGAACGTGAGCGAGGCGGCGCGAACAACATTCTGGTGTCAGCATCAAGGACATAAAAATATTCAGTGATTATAATGTTCTACACTTAAATATTCAGGCTTTAATATGCATAGATTTGCATATGCATAATTCTCACCTGCAGGTTGAGTGTTGAGCTCTGAGTAATCACTGGAACGAAGCCCAATCTTATGACAAAGGAGAGAAATTCCCTCCCGAGAGAGTCGCTGATGTTTAATACAGTAATAACAGCAGAGCAGCTGGTAATGGACGACGTCTCCAGAGTCCGACTGCTGATCACAAAGACATAAAGAACATCTTGTGGAAGCTTTGGTTTGTTCTTGTTTACATCCATTTAAACAATCTGCAAGAAAGAGAAAATACACTGGATTTAATTTGATGTATAAATCAGTGTCATATCTATGGAAAAGCATTTTCTGCAGCTGGTTGAAATTTAGCTGATGATCCTCAGCAGAAAAACAGTCGTACATGTCGTCAGTGCAAACAGCTTATTGAAACACAAATTTACATTTATTGTTTGCCGGCGGTTAATAAGTGCGACGCTTCTATTCGCACATTTGTCTTATTTGCATGTATTTCATACACTCGTAAGTGTCCTGGCAGATCTATGCAGAGAAGGTGATATGAGTGTGAGCTCACACCCTCCAAATCTCACTAATTCACCAAACAGCCTGACACACACATAACTTCATACAAAGAAACAGCCAGTGTTGCCAGATTGGATGGACAAAAAGTCGCCCAATCAGAGCCCAGAATCTGCCCAGTCATCATAAAGGTATCCCAATTTTTAACACGCATGCACACATATCTACGTATATATGTATTCATATTGTTTTATCAGGATAATTAGGAAAAGCTAAAAACCTCAGTTACATAATAAAAACATTTTCGCTCACATTAACAGGCATCAGCTTTTGCAAGTATTTCATTTTTGTTGTCTCATAGCAATGATTCAAATCAGAAAAAGAGATTTGGTGTAAAGAAGTGAAATTTGGTTTTGATGGTCATCAGTTGTCAGTCACTGTGTGTCGAGCTGAACTACTGAACTCAATCACTCGCCAGAATGATTGGAGCTTAACCCGATTAAATAAAAAGTCACCAAACAGCCATGAAAACTTGTCTGAATGATGTTTATTGCCTGTAGCGATGACTTGTTGTCTCCAAAAGATGTTTCGCTTCTAAAAACATGTGAAGATTTCACAGGTTACCACTTAAAACATTCCTGAGCTCAGCTGAGTGGTTATTACCTCCCTCCAATTATGAAGTTGGTGTTAAAAGCATTTCTTTGCCAGCTCAATTTTATGAGACACGTTTAAAGTCTGGAGTGAGTTTAAACCTGCTGCTCTTTGTTATCAAACCCTTTTCCACCGAGGAATAAAACCTCAAAAGGCCGACGTCTTGTTCGGGAACGAACTCCTCACACCCTCAGTGAATAATCTTTTATTACAGCTCCCCGCTTCCATCGCGAACACGTCCTCCGCAGTCTCTCGGACTTCAGACTGGAAGCGCGGACAGCTATGGAGGCCGGGATAATGACTTTTGTGATATGAATAAATGACAGCGGGCTCTTTCTTCTTCCTCAGCTCCGGAGGATCCTGTCACACTGCTTGTCCTGCAGCTCAGTCCGGGCCGTAATGAGCGCCGGCCACTGGTGATGATGTTATCATCCCGCTCCGGGGGAGATGGAGAGGAGTCAAAACATCCAGGTCTGTGCACCCCTGAACTCTTTTACTCTGACTGCTGACTAATTAGGCCCCACAGGTAGAGGAATTACCAGGCGTCTTAGGTGAAAGCAGGACCCGAGGACATCCGCGGAGCTGCGTCTCCTCTCTGACCTGCACCGGTTGTTGTTTTGAGTCACGCGCCGTCCAGGCAGCTCATTTGTCTGTAAATGCGAGAGTCATGTATTTTTCACATGTGGTGCGTGTCCCGCTCATTATCTCTGCTCTTGCAAAGCCTAATTAGCTCACAGAAGGTCAGCTCACCTCTGTGGCGTGAGACAATGCGAGGATACACTTCATCGGTTCAGGCTTAACACACCCACGCACGCGCTTACAAATCCAAGCCAGTTTTATCGTCACACACATGCAATCATGCACAGTACGACGTGAAGCGGAATATGATCTGTGCATTTAACCCATATGAAGTATTATGAGCAACAGGAAGCTACTGACAGAAGCAGATATCAGTGAACACACTCACACAGAAACACACATGTTGACTGACTGAGGCGCTGAAAGACACCAAATGCAAAATAGTCCTGACGGCAGGAGACACATGATGCATTCAAATAAGTGAATCTTGTCTTGATGATTTTAACAAGAATTTAGCCAGAAACACTTAGATCAAAGAATTCACCATTTATACCAAAAACAGTTTTCAGTGCCACTGTGGACGTCTGACTGGATATGATTGGACGCTACTGGTCAGGTGGGAGCTGATGAACGGGCCACTGATGGAGGCATGAATGAAAACAGCTCATCAGGTGATGCAGGTGTGACTTCAGCGCTCTGCCTGAACTGATACTACACTCAGTTGCCAGTTTATTAGGTACACCTACCGACAACTGCTGCAGCCTAACGCAACAGTCCTGGAATAAATCCTCAGCAGCGTGAGCGTGTATCAGATACATGACGCTGAAAATCGAAATTTAGAGACAATATTACAAATGTCATCAATATGAAGATTCAAACCTCCACCCGTTAGGACCTAATCCAGCTTTATACCAGATAATAATAATAAAAATAAAAGTTGAATCTGATAGAAAGGAGCTGATTGGTCATTGGTAAACTGAAATACAAGCGACCGACTCTTGCAATTCATAAGAACAGTAACTTGGTGCTCACAATCCAGCACATTACTGTCAAACCAGCAGGGTTCACTGGAGTGGATGAGACGTCCTTCCTCATCCCTCTGGGCCTTCTTCACATCTGAGAAGCTCTTAATTGCAGAAGGATTCCTACATTTTTGGACAGAAACACTGGGAACAATAATATTTTAATGAAGTTATGGGACACATGGGATAAAATTGAGATACCAGGCCGTTTTAATGAAAATGACCGAATTTCAGAGAAATGTATTCTTGCAGGAGTCTGATACCTCGTGGGACAGTCTTATATTTCTGTACTGTATGTTTCGGTCATATGGGGCAGCAGCTGAGCCAAAGAGGAAAGAAACACAGTCCTTGTTAAACCTTTCAGTTTCACTTCGTCGCATGGACGAGAATTAAATCAAAGTGCTCGTTCTCCTCTGCAGAGAGTTTGTAAAGACAAGAAATACACGCGGTTTCTTTTACTTTAATGAGTAATACTGGGATGGAGCTCAGGCAGCAGGATGATGAATGGCGCTATATATCAGAATCAGCACCTTATCGTGTGGGTGGGTTTGTGTAGAAAACATTACGTGCCTTTTATAAATTTGGCCTGTGTGTGCGTCATCGCATGAGGGTGAAAAGGCAGAATATATCACTTGAGCTGCAGAAGGGAGGGAACAACATAACATGCAGTAGACTTATATACATTCACAACATATACATCATCGAAGCTTCTCATGTTTTTAAAAATCCACTCTGTATATAATACATTGCACACAATGAATTATTGCAACTCTTTCATAATGCAATGATGAAATATTTGTATTAAAGAATTATACACAATTCACAAAATGTTCATTTGACGAAACACTGAATTGTCATGAAATTTGGTGCAGACGTTCATTTCTCCCTCAGGATGAATTGTAATAACTTTGGTGATAACTTGGGTCAAAATATTAATTTGTCCAATATTTAGTTTTGCAGATATTTGGCTTTAAACTAGTGACATTTCCAATTGTCTTTGTGCTTTGTGCAAAAGTAAGAACATGGCGACTTCTCCTCCTTCTACATGTTGTTTCAGACAAGAATAACAGTTTGATAGTTTTGTCACAAACCTGCATCAGTTGAATCTTTTTGTACAAAATGGAAAATTAAATAATGAACACATTTTTTATTGAGGAGCTTTTTGAGCTGCACTCAGGCCGACAGCTGCAGAACAGATTTACTGGGCAGCTTCTATATGTGAATATGTGGACTGAGGGAAATATGGTGTACAATAAAGTATAACATAGGAAAATGATAAGAAGGACCCTGCATGTCACAGAAGCCTTTAAAGGTGGCATGTATGAAACAAAGGAACACGGAGGAGAAGATGTCGCCTCAGCACATCGTGATCAGCTCGGCACGTCTCATTTGTTGGCAGTCAGCCTCCCACGAGGAAATCCTCAGGGAGCGAGCGCCGTAAATTAATGGTGTTTTCCTACGATAGGCGCTCGCGTGTGGTGCATTGACTTTCCACGCAATTATGACAAAATGAGATACATTTCCTCCAACTTTAATAACATGTAAAGGACTGGTGTCACCGAATGCACTGAATATAATCCCTAAATCCTCTTAATGTTTTCTCTTTGACAGCAAGCAGGAGACACAGGTCTGTACCGGGAACATTTCCCTGCAACGTAAATTTGAATATGAAACCATTTGGTGCTGCTATTTACAGCCATTTACTCCTGATATCCAGGTTCATTATAAACAATCTACCTTCACCAGAATCTGTCCTCATCCTGGATGTTGGGTCAGTCTGAAGTCATTCCAATAACAATAATGAACAGCATATAAGTAAATAAAATTCAGCACATCTAATCAGGGTGGTTATGTTCTTTGTATGTGTGAAAGAAAATATCTACATTTAAAAAGGATATAACAGGAGAAAACACCAATTTGAGACATTTTCAAACAAACTTTGATGATCCTGATTTTTCCATCATCAGGTTGATATTTGTGGTTCTGAGTGAAATATCTCAACTATTAAATGGATTTCCATGACATTTTATACAGATATTCATGTTCCCTGACAGCCTTGATGATCCTCTGACTTTTCATCTTGTGTCACCATCAGGTCAAAATTTCAATTTGTGTCATACTGACAAAAAACTTGCAAAACTGATATTTACATGGGAGGTTTAGAAATGTTTGGTGCTAACATGTTAAACTATATATCTGCCTCATTGCCGCCTCATTGAGCTGCTGTCATGGCCGTAGATTCTTCGTCTAATTGACGTTTGTATCACTTCTGTCTTATGAGTCTCCTTCTTTTCCACCAACATTGTGATGAGCTGCATTACATTTCAATTAAATATGTCGGATTAGGAAGCCAGAGGAAAAGCTTCCAGTTCCACTTTCTAATCATAAGCTTCTTATAAACTTGGTGTGAGAGAAGCTTGTTCTTTATTTAGACTCCTGGTGGTTGTCAAAATTTGTTCTGCATCTAAAAAGCAAAGGCGACATCGGTTATATCTGCATGTTGAAGGCTGTATATGTTTTCTGTTCGGTCGTGTTACAGAGTAATTACAGTTTCCTGGCAGCCTATCTTTATGTTAAGGCCGCAATTACAGCATAGTGTGATGAAGAGCGCAAAAGGTGGACAAAGTGCACGTGCAATTATGCTTTGCTACTTCGCACAACACGCTCCGATCCGCGAGGTCACCGAGCTTCGCAATCACACATCACGCCGATTCTCACGTTCACGGCCGCCGAGGCAGAACGACGCTGCCGCGAGAAGCGTCGAGATGAGGATGTGACAAGAAAAATACAGGCTTCTAGAGTTTGTGTGAAGCAGCTGTGACCTTTAGCTCCGTCATGTAATGCACCTGTAGGAGCTGAATCTGTAATTAACAAGTCGCCTCTGCAGCTCCGAGCCTGGATATTATGAACAGCAGAGTGTGATGGTGTCTGGACTTTTATTCCGCTACTTTGAGTTATCAGAACTGTCTTTAGAACAACAAGAGCACTGATGAGTCTGTATGAGTGAAATCGTCTGATCGAGTCGATGCTTGGTCGAGTTTTCCTTCAAACGATGTAAAGAAATAATATTACAGAAGAAAGAATCTCAACAATGAATCTGAGCTTCAGCAGTAACTCATATCTGATTTCAAGGACAAGAAGCGGTCGTCCAGAAACCTTCAACCTCTCTCGTGTTCATGGACTCAGCTTCATAATCAGGCAAACATGTCATCGCCTTCTTCATACAACACAACAACAAAGAGCAGCAGCAGAGTCAGAGAGCGAAACTGTGAGTTTGAATGTGACACTTAAAAGGTGCCAAAACTGTGTGTTGATTGGTTCATATGTGAATATGCTGCTGCATGATTGAAATCAGCTGATCCCTGCTGGAGTTCATTGACTGGAACAAAAGAGCTTCCTGATCTAACAGATTCATTCAGCCATTCATTGAGGGACGAGAAGACGAGCAGGCATTCATGCTGCACATTTACAGAAATGGAAACGTCATTATTTCAACTTCTGTAGAATCAGATTTGTGTTTGTCTTTGTTTATTTATGAGAACAGGAGCCCCATGAATTAATAATCTAATTAATTACTCTTCCAATACATTGAAATGACCTGTATTAGAATCAAAGAGTTTTGCTCATGATAAGAATGTTTGTTATGTTCATTATCAAATTATCTGACTTGCAAATATTAGTCTTGAGTTATGCTACTTTGCTACTAACCTACTTAATTATGGAATTTTGATTTTATGAAATCGTGTCATTTCATCATAATATTCACAAATACTCTTTCACATAATTATAGTCAAAATATAAATGTTATGTCAGCTATATTCTTTTTACATCACTAACGTTGATATCATGACAGTTACTGTGATCCACAGTAAATATGTCTGCGAGGAATAAATACTAAAGTAACTAATAAAGAGAAAAAAGATCCATGAAAACATAGAGAATGCAAACAAAAATGAAAAGGAGAAAAAATATTTTTAAAGTTTTTGGAATAGGCCTGGAATATGAGATTCTTATTCACACAAATATTGCATAAGAGCAGATCAGCTTGTCCAACTGTTTCAGCATCTAAGTGTTTTAATGTGATGAAAGTTAATTTTTCTCAAAGTCTGATAATGTTCGCTGTGTTCACGCTGCAGCTGCGTTGCTCCTGTGACGCCCACACGGTCTCATTGAAAAGTGATCTCTGCGAGGGAAAGTGAAAAACACACAGTAGCACGAAACAATATCAAAATCCAAAATCACCACCGGCTACTGTTTCTCATCCAGCAGCTGGATGTGAAGATCTGAAGCGAGCGCTGATCTCTGCGTTCAGCCACAGACACCGTGTCCTGACGGGTGAGTCGGCAGCTTGTGTGCTGATAAAGTAGCCTGCAATAAAAGCCCTAATCAAGTTCAGAGTAACTTTGCTGTGGATCTGGCATCCCGTCCGACTCTGGGGAGGGAACAAGGGCGCCCGCTCGGATCCATCTGTCTCTGCAGTGGGTTATCCAAAAAATCTGAGGGAAAGATGGCGGATGAGCTGACAGGAAAGGAGGCACGGGGGCTTCGCCGGTGCCAACTTGGCTGAACACAGCAGCAGTGGAGAGAAACACATCTGTGTGTCCATGTGGTCATTTTCACTGCTTTACTGACACGGCAGCAGGATAATCAGCAGCATTCAGGCTTTAACTTCTCCAGTCTGCTTCAGGTCTTGGAAGTAGAGAAACCAAATGTTGCTGTGGCGCATCGGAAATTAGCAAAGCGTTTTGAATATTAAAAATAGACGAGATGATTAATGCATATGCTTGCTGTTTGTGAGCGAGGGCTCCATTAATTAACCCCCACCCCCGTCAGCGAGCGTACTGGCTGCCGGTGGGTGTGGAGCTGCAGATGGCAGGGGAGCCTTGGGGGATCCTATGCCAGCTATTTGGAGCTGCTGCGTCGGCGAGGTTACGCTTCCACCGTGTTCCCGGGTCTTCGTGAGAGCTGTACATTTTCACAGGAAGCCAGTAAACAGGTGCTAAATATAAAAGCAAGCCAGGCTCGAAAAAGTTTCTATAGAAACTGAAGAATGTTTCTTTGACGTGGAGTTCGGATTCGTGTGAGACGGTTTCTGTTTCTAATGAAGCTGAGGCCGTCCAAAGGTCCAGATGGCTTTGAACCTCGGCGTTTGCCAGGAAATCTATCTGTTGAACAGAGACACCAGGGTGATGGTTTGAGGGCCAGTTCTGGAGATGGTGTGGGATGGATGAACACTCCCAGTGATGCAAAATGATTGAAAATACATCATTGAGATAAAACATGTTTTGTTGTGTTCTTCAGTAGATGTTGCATTGAGTTTGTATGTACAATAATTAGCTACAGTCACATTTACTTTTTCGATTTACTCGTTTTCAGCTGCTGGTTCGATTTGCAGTTTCTTTTTCAGCCTTTGCAGCGAAGAAATCCCCACAACACAAACGGCTTTGTGTTGTTTCCTGGAGCACAATCTTAAAGAGCACAGTGCAGAACGTTGAAGTATTTCTTCGGAAGGATGATATTGTGCCGGGTGCAACAGCTCCGACATACGTCTGTGGAGTGTTTAGAGAAAGAGGTCTCAGCTCATTTCAAGGCTTGTTGGACACGAGTGCTTCTGTCACTTCGGCACAGATCGACAGTAGTGTGGGTTTCCACTTCTAAAACTCCCACAGAGAGTGAGGAGGCATCTGGGGCCACATCTACAGAGCTCATATCACTTCTGCTTCAAATGTTTCCTCAACATTACATTTTCATTTGATAATATTTTACCTCAAAATTGTGTAACTCTCTTCAAAAGGTTAAATGAAACAGAATGATAAAGGATTTGTCTCTTTGGGACATTTGAATAAAACTAACCTGATTCAGATGAGGACAGTTGGACGCCTCCAGGGATGTTGAATAATTTGATGGCTTTTTTAATAAATTAGATTATGCAATGGAGTTTGCAGTGAAATGAGAGGAAGGATGTCCATGTGTTGTGTTGACTGGATTGTTAAACTGGCTGTGTGACCTTTAGTGTTTGTTCACTTGGGAGCTGGTCAGGTGGTCAGTTCGGGTCAGAAAGGGTCTCGACCTCCTGCGTAATGACTTGACATCAGCTCAGAGATCCATAAAGGCCGTTCTGTCCTGTCACTCTCTCTGCTTCACTTTGATCCAGCCGTTCACTGTAGGACAGCGGTGATGTGCTGTAATTTGTACCGACGTCTTTGTTGTCTGACCTGGTCGAAGGTTCGCTTCTTGTGGTGGCTTGTAGGTTGATGACTTTTAACCTCTGTCAATCTGGAAATGTATGAAGTCATCGCTGGAAGTATCGTCAGCATTTTATTAACTGCACTTGCAACTCTTCCGTTGGCTTTACTTCGTCTTTATTTTGGGAGTTGGGAAAGTACACATCTACTTTACTCTCTGCACTTTTGCTTTTTGTTGTAACTGTGAGCTTGTGATTAAAATGACTAATTGTTCCTGGTAGCACACAATGTTACACAGGTGCTGAGAGCATGAGGAGAAACCCTGTGAATATTTTATTTCTCCACGGTTGTAAGTACACAGGTTTGTGCATGGCTGCAGAATGTGGGATCAGTTTATACAGATATAAACTGTATTTTATTTAGCCTTTTTGCAATGTTATTTTGCATATTCTCTTTATCTTGCGACTCCTCTCTGGAAGGTGCAGAAAGCAGGAGAAAACCCTGTGAATGTTCCTCCGCTGATGTTGCAGGTGGGTGGCAAATAAATTGCTCCGAGACATTGGCTGGAAGTCTGCCCTGTTCTTTCTACACAACACGCCGCAGAGTTAGATCCGCTGCACGCAGATCAAGCCTCTATTGTTCTGCTCCTCGTTTTCT